>APFE030770847.1:108232-144554 GCA_000404065.3 Pinus taeda | reverse complement strand
CTCCAGCGATCAATATTGCGCTTTTCTCCAAGTCCGAATAGCATGAATGCTCCAATATATTTGCTGTTGTTAATTGACCTGGAGTGCATTGGGAAATTATGTTAGATAAATACAATGTATTATTTACTAATTCAACCAAATTTCCACTGATTGTCCTGCATCTAGAAGTCGCTCTTTCTGCTTTCATCAGTTGTGATTGCCATTTTGTGAATAATATCTCTTTGTGCGATTCTAGAATTCTTGGTAGATTAGCTGCTCGGCCTACATCTGAATCCTGCATTCTATAAAGTTTGTCAGTGTTTCTTCTGCCTGATCCAAGTCAGCCCTTGCTTTGTCTACCTTTTCGCTTATTGACGCTGACAATTCGCACAATGGTTCTGCTTGTATGAGATGTTGACATAACAGCTTAACCTGATTAATCAATCCCTTATTTAGCTAGAGCGCTTCTGCTTTAAACTCATCTATCTTAGGGAGATTTTTTGTTCGCTCAATTTGAGTGGTCAATTGAGTGATTTGTTCATCTTTTGCTTTCATTGTTCCCTCAGTCGATATTCTTAATTGCTCCAGTGCCGCTGATAGCTCTTTTTGCCTTTGTATTGCGCCTTCATCTATCCTCTGTTTTTGCTCTTGTAATTGCTTGACTAGCTGGTTATTGTTCTGCTGCTGTACTAGCAATTCTTTCTCCGCCTGTTCTGCCCTCTGCGGAACTTCTGATAATCTTACCTATAGTGAAGAGATATCCTGATCCTTGGCTTTTAACAAATTTCTCACCTTCGTTGCTTTATCAATAGTCGCCGCCGAATATGCTCAGCGAATTGTGATAGTTTGGTTAAGTCATCGGAGGGGTTGAATTCCTCTTTCCATACAACATTGCCTGTTACTGTTAATTCAGGGAATGGGGAAGGTTGATCAGTTCTTCTCCTTTTCCTCTGTCGCTTTACGATGGCTTTATGCTTGGGGCTGTAAAATATATATAAAGGGGGGATCTCTTCAATTTGCAAAACGATCTCTCCCGTTGGATCTTTAGGAATTATCTCTAGTTCTGTTGTTTTGGGTAGGCCGCTGGTTTCACCTAAAACCGGTTTCGATGTTGCTTCCTGTGTATCACCTTCCTTTGAAACCTCATCATCTTTTGAGCACTCTAAGTTATTGATGATTGTACTGAATTGATTCCATTGCTGAAGCAAATTCAGATCAACTAATGGATCATCGTTATCTTTAGAGCTGCTCTTCTTTTGGGTCTTTGCTTGGGTTTCTTCTTGTTGATGTGCATTTTCCTGAGTTAACTCTTGGCTTTGGCTATGTGTTTCCTCCTACTTTTTTGATGTAGTAGGAGGTGGTGTATTATGTCGCTGTTCAGACTCGCTTGACCTGGTTGTTGTCGGTACAGTTGCTAACAGGTCTAGAGGCAGAGTTTGCAACCTCTGTTCTCTGATTCTGTTAAACTCAACTAGCCCTTCATCATTCTTAACATTTCGGGCAAGTGACTTGACTTGATATAGTGATTCGGCTGATGTGAATAAATCTTCGAATTTGTCTTCTTTGTGCTCGACCTTGGCCAATTTGGCCTGGTCGAGTGCATTGTAAGCGATCTTTCTTGGATCATAGTGCCTCCTTGGCAGAGTAGCCAGGGTGAGAAAATTCATTTTCCTGGCTTCCTTCTCTGCATGCTTGATGTCATGCAGGGTATACATTCCAATTCGCAATGGAAAAGAAGGCCAAACATGTTTTTTACCTCTTTTCAGGGTTTGGCTAACCCCTTCAGCGTTGATTTGATAAGCTACCTCCCTGGCAAGTAGCTTATCGGGGATGTAAAGTGGTAGCACATGTGGCTTAGCCTGACTGCCAAAAACTCTGATATAGGTGAATTTCTCCTCCCGAAACCAACTCGCTATTGCAGTCAAATCTACCGCTGCTTGCTCGGATATTTTAGGGGCAGGCTTATTAAAAATTGAATAATGAATTGGTAACATAAAACCGTTGCAGATTTGGTACAGGTGGTGCTTATAACTAGTCTTCCAAAGTTTTCGATGATATATGTGAATGGGTGTGGGGTCTTGCGACGTCCACCTCCATCCCAGTACAGGAAATTCAGAATTAAAACACAAACACATCCATAATATATGCACTATAGTAAAATGGCGGAATAACCCTCTCTGTGACACGATAGTCAGACCTGAAGTCAAGAATGGCTTTGGCTAACTTGTCGGACAATATGACCGCCTAGTCCATGGTTTCTCCACTGCATCCTGCCTCAATTAGGTGGACCATTTCTATGGTGATATTGGCAGAGTCATGCAATCCCCATAGCCTACACATCATAATTCCAGCATAACAGTAAGGTGAACACAGGGAGTCAACTGAGTACTTACCCGAGGTTTCATGCTTGTGTTTTGCTGGATTCTGTCTCCAGCCTCAAATAGGTTCAGATTCGGTCTCGTTCTCTGCTCGAAACTTCTCCAAAAATGCAGCATTATACTTCTTCTCTTCTCGTGGCAGTTGATACATTAACCTTAGGTCTTCGGCTCAAAACGAACCGAAAACCCTCCCATCCGTAGATTCAAACAGTCTATTGATAATTAGGAGCTCTTGGAGTGCCCATCTTACCACATCTGTGTAAGGAAGAACCTGCTCCCGAGCCGCTGTTCTGTGTAGGAAGGAGTCAGCCAAGTCTTTTAGATTGGCATCAGATTTGCTGGTATTGTCGCATAGAATCTCCACTTCGGTCACCATTGGCCCTTAGGCCTCAATCAAATTATAAGTCCCTTGCCAAGTGGTCTTGGGGAGTCCTAAGCATGTTGTATCTGATATTAGTCCTTTATTCTTCCCAGTTGGATCAGCGACAGTTAGCCTTGCGGCTGGCGGAGCAGTAGGCATTGTAGTCTTCTTGGATTTCTTTCCCATTCCACTTTCTTCTGTTTCTGTGAAAGAATTTGCGCAGAGTGAAAGATAAGCGCAACACATGAAACAATATCATGAATCGAACAGAATTGAATATATGTAGTATATATCTTGGCGCGATTCACAGTAATTAATCGACTTAAGTGGCCTTAGGATCGAATACGTGGATAGCTTCAAGCCTGTTTTTCTTATTAAATGGTCGTTACGGCCTGTCAGTCTCATTAATTACAATTGCTTCGATTAATGGATAAATGATTTATTTGAAGCATTCTTAGGGCGATTTGAACACGGATGAGCGGCTTTTCTAATGGATATGGCCTTAATTACGAATAAATCAAATCAAACTGCCTTTATGACTGTTACCTTGAGAAATGTGCCATTTACCTCTCGGGGAAATGCTAAGTTATTGCATTGGTTTTGCTTGGAATCCCCGATCGCCGATATCCGATATCGCATCGCGTCGGGCATCGTGGGTAGTGCCGCTTAGGATGAGGGCATGGTGAATCACCGATTGCCGATAGCGATATCGCATCGCATCGGATGAGGAGAAGCTTAGTTGTGCTTTAGATGTCATCGCCGATTGCCGATTGCCGATTTCGCATCGCATGGTAGCAAAGATCATTACTCGTGTCACTTTATGCTTTATCGATATCCGATAGCGATTTCGCATCGGCGAAAACCAATATGTCCCTTTCATTGCGTTTTCTTTGTCATTGCGATATGCGATCTTGCGATCACTTTATCGCAATGATAAAGATAAATCGTTTTATATCGGGGTTTTTTGATTGGTTTTATTAAAAGCCTCTTTGCGAAATAGAACATTAAATTTATACCAATTTGAAACAAAAATTAAAAAGGGACCCATTTCACATTATATTTTTGGAATTTTAATGATATGAAATGGGGGGTTGTTGTAGGGCACAACAAAACCCTAAAGGACAAGTTAACTACTGCACCTATACTTTGAGGCCGAAATCGGGCTCTTCCTTTCCACATCCATGTTGATGCCTCTGACAAATCTATAGGAGCAACTCTAGGCCAAATAGATGGCAAGTTATCTTATGCCATTTACTTCATCAACAAAAATACATCCAAGGCTTAATTGAACTATACTGTGACTGAAAAAGAACTCCTAGTTGTTGTTCATTCCTTGAATAAATTTAGACATTAGATCACTAGTTACCAGACCTTTGTACATACTGACCATGTTGCTATTAAATATTTGATGAACAATCCTGATGTGAATGCTAGAATTAATAGATGGCTTCTTTTGTTACAACAGTTTGATCTATCATTGATAAGCTTGATAGAGAAAATGTAGTTGCAGATTTTTCAACTAGACTGGCTTTGCCTGCAGGTGAGGAAGGAATGTTTAATAATCAGCTGCCAGATGAGCATTTATTTGCTATTTTAGTTCTCTCTCCATGGCTTTCTGACATAGCCAACTACCTAGTGGCTGCACAGTTCCCTCCAAATTTGTCCTCCAAGAAAAAGAGAAAAATTATAAGAAAAACACATCATTCACTTCGATTGGGGGAAATCTCTTCAAGCTAGGCCCAGATCAAATTCTAAGAAGATGTGTTAGGGAGGAGGAATTTTTTGACATCCTTCTTTCTTGTCATGATGGGCCTTGTGGAGGTCACTTTGCAATGAAGAGGACAACCTTCAAGGCACTACAAGCTGGCTACTACTAGCCCACTCTCCTCCAAGATGCAAGAAGATATACCAATTGATGTGATCGGTGCCAAAGAATGGGGAAACCTACTCCCAGGGATGAAATGCCTTTACAACCTCAAGTGACTCTTGAGCCATTTGGTAAGTGGGGAATGGATTTAATTTGGCCCATTGATCGGCTATCAGGGCAAAAAACAGTACATAATTGTGTGGACTGGTTACTTGACAAAGTGGGCTGAAACCGAGGTTGTCAAGGTAGGAAAGGAAGATAAAGTGGCCGAGTTCTTAAGGGAGAATGTGTTTTACAAGTTTGGGTACCTTAGAGAGCTAGTCACTGATCAGGGCACTCAATTCACCTCACACATGATTGAGAATACGTTGAGTCAGCGTAAGATCAAGCACATGAAGTCAACTTCTTACCATCCTCAGGCCAATGGACAAGCAGAGGTTGTCAATAGAGCATTTGAAAGCAGTCTCATAAAGGTTTTGAGTAGCAGTGGGAAATATTGGGTTGACAGACTAGTGGAAACCACTTGGGCCTATAATACAACTTGGAAGACAACCAATGGCTTCACTACTTATGATTTGGTCTATGGGAAGAAGGTTTTGCTCTCCAATGAGTTTGACTACAACACTTTGAGAATGAAAGCACAGTTGGATTTGGGTGTTACAAGGGCACAATAAGAGAGGTTTCTCCAGCTCAATGGGTTATATGAATTATAAGTAGCCAAGACCACTAAGTTCATTGGCAGCCAAGCTAGTGATAGTTGAGGACCAATTAATATCGAGTTGGGATCCAAGCCTTCCTAATTTTAGGGAAGTTGTTGGTAGCTTCAGTTGTATAAATAAGAAGGCTTACAATCTCATTATGATTCAACTCCTTTTGTTGTAGCCAAGAGGCATTTTCGATGAAAAACATTTTGAATGATTACTCTTATGTGTTTTTGACTTTTTGATGAGAATGAGAAGAATCCCCTTGATCCAGCACTGAGTTGACTATGAGGGCTGAATCCCTTGGGTTAGGGCCCAACCCTATCAACAAAGATTCTGCTTTTTGTATATGTATTCTTAAATTACATTCATAATTACCTACGAAAGTGATTTCTATTTTGTTTAATCTGCAAGTATTTGGATGATTACTTAGTTTGATTCCATTAGTTAAAAGATAGATGAGTGGTACAATAGTAAAAGTAAATACTTCATAAAAGCTTGTGGTAGTGGCCTTTGCCTCATCTCCGCTATGGGATCATGGTTTGAGGGTCCCACTCTCACAGCCCAAAAGCAGATTTATTGTTTGATCAGTGCATAACTTAGGATTTATTGTTGGATAGATCATTGTTTCTCAATTCCTTAGAAGTACCTGCAATTGTCATTTTGGTTTCTTGAGTTTTCTATGGTTTATAAGAACTTCCATTCATAAACTTAGCCAGTAGCCATTAATAATTCTATTTTTCCTAAATTCAACTCATCTTTTCCATATATAAATAAAGTTGTGCATAAATGAAGAAAATAATATATGTTATTGCAGGAGTTTTTTATTTGCAGGAAGAGCTCATCTCACCAGCCTCATCCAATTCTTCTCGACCTATGCTACCAAAGTCTAGCAACCCCTAATCTGAATTTTGGTTTTATAGCAAAGTGGACATATTCCTTGATGAAATCCAACCATCTTGAAGACTTGGGTTGAGCCTTGGGTAGCGTGCACCTCTTCGGTGCCTTATTCCACCATCAGAAACCTTTCCCACACTTTGTTCCACCTTTCCTACCTCCCTATAACTTTTAGCCTGTTTCATGTAGTAAAACAGGACATCCTGTAGTAGAACTAGGGCATCTTGTAGTACTACAAGAAACCCTATAACAACCTGTTTTAACCCCGAATTGAGCAGAAATGATCATTTGAGCTTAGGTTAGGTCTCCACTTGGCTTTTATACCCTCAACACCATTATGGACATGTTTAAATACAAGAAACCCTGTAGCAACCTGTTTTAACCCCGAATTGAGCAGAAATGATCATCTGAGCTTAGGTTAGGTCTCCACTTGGCTTCCATACCCTCAACACCATTATGGACATGTTTAAAATATCTACCAGGATAAGTAGACCCCCTGAACGATACTCTCCTTCATTATATTATGTATTGTGGACTAATTCTAGTGAACTAGAAAGATATGAAGAACCAATGCAGTTAGAAACCAAGAAGAAGTAGGAACAAGCCATGGAATAAGAGACAGACTCCTTGATGCATCACTAGACTTGGGACTTAGTCAAGTTGTCTACAGGTAAAACAATATTTAAGAATAAATGGGCTTACAGGTTGAAGGGGGAATATGGAAGTAAGAAAAGGTATATAGATAGACTTTTGCTAAAGGGATCTGCACAAAATAAAGGCATATACTTTGCTGAAATTTGTTCTCTTATTGTTGAAATGACTTCAATGAAAACTATTTTAAGCCTACTGGAAACAAAACATTTGCATCTCGAGAAGTTAGATGTAAAGACAACCTTTCTCCATGGGGATTTGGAGGAAGAAATATATATGCAATAGCCACAAGAGTATGAGGTCAAAGGGAAGGAGAAATTAGTGTGAAAATTGAAGAAGAGCTTGTATGTCTTAAAACAGGCTCCAAGGCAGTGGTCTCTAAAATTTGATAGGTTTATATTTGAAGAAGGGTATACTAGATGTCACTTTCACCATTGTCTCTATTTTAAAAGGAAAAATGATAGAAACTATATTATATTGGTATTGTATGTAAATGACATGCTTGTTGTAGGGTCTAACATAGAGGAAATAAATGTGCTCAAAGGAAAATTGGCAAATTCATTTGCGATTAAGGATTTGGGTGATGCGAAACAAATCCTTGGTATGAGAATAACTAGAGACAGGAAAAATCATAAATTAACACTCTCTCATAGTGAGTACATCGAAAAGGTGTTGGAAAGATTTGATATCAGGAATGAAAAACCAGTGAATACAAGGAGATGTGTCCCAAGGCCTAGGAAGAGATGGATTATATGCATAAAGTTCCATATGGATTAGTTGTTGGAAGCTTAATGTATGTAATGGTCTACATAAGACCTGATATTGCACATGTAGAGGTAGTTGTAAGTAGGCATATGAATAAGCGGGAAAAGAGAATTGGATCGGAGTGAAGTGGATTTTGAGGTATTTTAGAGGTACCAAAAATAAATAATTATGTTTTGAAGGTTCAAACATTGCTCTACATGGATATGATGATGTAGATATGGTAGGTGATAGAGATAATAGGTAGAGCACCACATGGTATGTGTTTACTGTAGGTTTAACAACTGTCAATTGGGTTTTAAAATTGCATAACGCTGTTGCACTTTCAACAACAAAAGATGTTAAATTATGGTATGTTCTATGCTTATAACAGTTTACTTCTTTTTCTTATTATATTCCACCGATTAGCAATCACATGTACATAAAGTAAAGTGCAAATAGAACATTAAACGATCGACAGAAAACAAGCCAAGACAAGAGACACAAGATGTGGCGGCTAGCCACGGACAAACCCCACAATGTGCGGGGAAACCCTTTGATCAAATCTCCTTTTATCTTCAATAATTTAGCAGAGAGAAATAGTACAATAAATCTGATTCATATCAGCAGTAGCAAACCCTAAATAGCATCAGCGTTACCGGCTTTATTATCAAACTAGGGCAGACGATATCTCACAAACCGACCGTCGGATTTACTTCATTCCACCACCAAAAGTTTCGGCTTCCAGAGGAGGTTCAAATGAAACTACAGTGCAGTTCCAAAGAGGAGATCTTCTAGGCCATGCAAGTCAATTTTTACTTCTGCAGTTGCAGCTTCAGTTTTAGCAGTTTACGGCTTCAAACTAGGGCAGTTGATATCTTGCAAACCGTTCATCGGATTGACTTCATTCCACCACCAGAAGTTGCAGCGTTCAGAGGAGGTTCAAATGAACCTATAGCGCAGTTCCAAAGAGGATATCTTCTAGGCCATGCAAGTCAATATTTACTTCTGCAGTTGCAGCTTCAATTTCAGCAGTTTTTGGCTTCAAACTAGGGCAGTCGATATCTTGTAAACTGTTCATCAGATTGACTTCATTTCACCACCAGAAGTTGCGGCTTTAAGAGGAGGTTCAGATGAACCTACAACGCAGTTCCAAAGAGGAGATCTTCTAGGCCACGTAAGTCAATCTTTACTTCTGCAGTTGCAGCTTCAAATTCAGCAGCTTCCGGCTTCACATGTGAGAGAGAGAGACCCATTTCAGTGCAATCAAGAAGAGGCTCATAGTTGCGCAGTAGAGAGAGAGAGATGTGATGAGATGAGTGAGTCCAAATGAGGAAAAGTTATCTTATATTTATACACAACGTTGGTGGGTGAATAGATGCGACTGTTGGGCTTTTGAGCCTAGATGAGTTGTAGGTCGACTTGATAATAATTCCATAATCAAAATAAATTCATATCTCCATGAATACTTATCGGAATCGGATGATCTTTATATCAATCCTACACCTATCAATGAGAGGAATCTAATAAAAATATTATCAGCCATGAATAAGATGACCCACATGAAGTTTTTCCCTAGTTACCAATTTTAACAAAAGAAGAGTATGTTGCTGCTATAGAGGCTAGTAAAGAAAACATTTGGTCACAAAGGTTTATGGATGAATTGGGCAAGAAGTAAGAGATGGGCAAGTTATAAAGTGACCTCGAGAGTGCCATTCATCTTGCAAAGAGCTCAAAATTTAATTCCAAGGTGAAACATATACAACTCAATTACCATTTCATACGGTCACTATTGGAAGATGGACAACTAAAGTTGGAAAATATACACACTAGAAAGAATACTGCAGATATGTTAATTTTAGGTATGTTCTATGCTAGAGAATTTTATTTTAATTTTCACAGTTAGAAATCACATCAGAATTAAAATAAACTGTAGATAGAACATAAATATAAATCGCAGAAGACAAGCCAAGACAAGAGGACACAAGATGTGGCACTAGCCAGGGATAAACCCGGCAATGTGGGGAAACCCTTGACCAATTCTTCTTTTATGTTCTTCATAGTTCTGTAGAGAAAGTGAGAGAGATAGTACATTTACAATAGAAGTCAACATTTTGACTTTTGATATCTACAAAGATCAGTTGAAGGCATATTGCTTCAACTGATTCTCTAAGGTGACTCCTTCACCTATCATAGTGCTGTCTCTCATTCATTTGTTGCACATTACCGTGTGACACCTTGCTGTATTGTCACATGTGTTGAACCTCGATGATTGAGCTACTCTCATCTTCATGCTGCTCATCATGCTGAATCTTCCATGGTCTTATTCATCATCAAGCTGCACATGCTCATGATCTCATTCATCATTATGCTGCCCATGATCTCATTTATCATCATGCTGCCTGTGCTCATGCATCATTATGATGCTCATGCTCATGATCTCATTCATCATGATGTTGTCCATGTCCATGATCTCATTCATCATCATGCTTCCCTTTATGACTGTAACTTCCAGCCTTGCTAACAACCCTTAAAGCCTTAAGGTTGCCTTATGTGCCACGCTATCACCTCCAATACTCAGAGGTTTGCATGATGTCCATCTAGTCTACCTCACGCTGTCAACAGGCTTGTGACAATGTTTGAGAGGCTCATCCTTAACGAGATCACGATTGCATCTTTGAGTTTTGATATTATAACCAAGAATAATGTTCATCACTGTTGAGGGTATACGAGCTAGCAGGGGCTCAGATCAACACACACATATATATACTGATCTATACATATGCCAAAATATGCTTTGGCCCAAAACGTAAGATGATTTCTAGCTGCATATATCTTGACAACATGTATATTTCTCTCCATGAGTATATCATGACTGTTTTCCCTTATTGCAGCTAGGTGACTCTATTACAGGACAACATTCTCCATTACAGGACTGCATTCAGATGACTACGTGGAAAGTGTCTTCATGACAGCATATCTCCATGCTATGCTTACATATATGGTTGTGTATGAAGTGTTTCCATGAACGTCTTTGTTACAACGTGTCTCCCATTACAGCGTATGACTTACTGCGATATAGGAGCCTCCTTGACTGTGTAGATTAGGGCCTGTGTATAAGATTTTTAGACAGTGTATAAGGGCATACGTATAAGGCTTATTGGATAGCGTATTATATCATTGTTTGTTGTGTAGATCATCCTCATATGCCTGTGGCTTACTGCGGTTAGGGCATCACCTTTGGGCCAACGTATCTTCATTGTGTCTCTCCTTCACCAAAACCCAAAGACGTGGAGAGGAGGAGACACACATGAAGAGGACATGTTGCAAAATAACTTCAAGTCCTCTTCTATTTATACTAAAACGTGGATGATGAATAGACATGTCTATTAGGCTTCTGAGCCTACTCAAGTTGCTAGCCGACTTGACAATTTATTTTATAACACAAATAAATTCATAACTTCATAAATACTTATCGGAATCAGATTATCTTTAGATCAATCCTACACCTCTTGATGAGAGGAATCCAATAAAAATATCAGCTATCATAAATAAGATGACCCACATGGATTTTGGCCCTAGTTGCCAATTTTAGCATTCCCTCTCAACTAGGGAGAAATCCATCTGTTGATCTATATGTCCAATTATAGTATCTCTGCCATCAGTGCCCTGCACTACTCTGCTCAGCTCTGCTGGCTCTACTCTGCTCTGCTTTGCTCAGCTCTGCTAGCTCTGCTCAACTTTGCTAGCTCTGCTCTTCCTTGCTTAGATCTGTTGGCTCTGCTTGTATCTATTGGCTCTGCTTTGCTTTGCTCAGCTCTACTCAGCTTTGCTAGCTCTGCTCTGCTGAACCATGAAGAAGAAGAATTGATCGAGAATGTCTCATACCATTCTCCACTGACCCGAAGTCAGTGTCAGAGTGCATACCACTGGTCCCAGACTAGTCTCAACCGACCCAAAGTCAGCGTCATTGTGGGTACAACTCCTACTATTGGTCCCAAACTAGTATCATCAGTCTCAGAGAGTGTACCACTGGTCCCAGACCAGTCCTCCATTGATCCGAAGTTAGTCTCAGAGTATGTACCACTGGTCCCAAACCAGTGTCAATCGACCTGAAGTCAGCGTCATAGTGCGTACAACTCCTACAACTTGTCCCAGACCAGTATCATTGATCCTACATCAATGAAGGTCACCCTAGCATAGGGAGTACAGTAGATACAACGATGCGTCCAGCGGTACTACTATGGCCCCTATCCTCATTTCCCTACTTATTGATCAAATGAGAGGTACTTCCCATGGGTCCCAGACTACATGGGTAGGATGCCTTGACAGGAGAACTAATCATCCTGTCCACAGAAGAGCGAATCATCCTGTCAAGTGGATGCCACGGAGAACTAATCATCCTGGCCCACAGGAGAGTGAATCATTCTGTTCCACAATTTCCATGGAGAACATATCATCCAGGCCTCACAGGAGAACTAATCATCCTGCTACACAATCGTTATGGAGAACACATCATCTAGACCTCACAAGAGAACTAATCATCCTGCTACATAGTCGTCATGGAGAACACATCATCGAGACCTCACAGGAGAACTAATCATCCTACTACATAGTCATCATGGAGAACACATCATCCAGACCTCACAGGAGAACTAATCATCGTGCTACATAGTCGTCATGGAGAACACATCATCCAGACCTCACAGGTGGCCATGCTAGCAGCAATATATTATGCCTCAGCAGTTCTCCAAGTCGCCGACTTCTGCTTCCTGCTCATCTAGGATACTGAAGCAGATCCCAAGGAGAATCAGCGTTGAGAAGTGCTCTAGTGATCCTCCATACTGCCTGCCCCACTTAGCATTCGAATAATCATGTGGTTTCATATTTTCGGCAGTATATCTTAATCCATGATATATTGTGCCCTGAAGATATCTCAAAAGATTCTTGACACCAATCTATTGAGGCTAAACCAAATATGAGCTCATCATGCTAGCTGCAATACATATGTCTAGATAGAAGCTCACTAAGAACATCAACATGAATGAGCTTATGAAACTCTGAGGCATTTCCCAAATCTAGTTTGACATCACTACCATATAATTTCTGAAAGTTACGATTCCCGAGGGAGTCACGAGCTTGCAGTTTATTATTCCACATCCAGAATCCAACTCCCTCTTACTTCTGCAAATGAGAGGGTCTGCACCTATCAGAAATAGGTCGTCCTCATAAGGTGTTGGTATGAGAGGTCTATCATCCACAACCTTTGGATGGTTTGGATAGGTTTCACTCCTAGTGAATCTCAACTTCATCAGATAGCTATTGATCCTCTCATACTACGCACAGGGTGTTTTGTTTCAAGCCATAGAGGGCTTTCTTCCACCTGCATACGTGAGATTCCTAATTATCAATCTCAAACTCCTCGGGTTGCTCCACAAATGTGGACCTTCCCATCAATGAGTGCCACCTTGTAACCTTCAACTTCCATTGCTGAAATAGAACCCAGGTTCTTCTACGATCAGGTACATAAAAGAGATTCTATAAATAAATTGAGTTACCCTCATCCAATTGAGGGGTAACATTCCCTACACCCTTTCCGGGATAGGTGGCATCGGCTCCAAGTATGATCCCATGATTGTTTCTATCTCTAACAAATTAGAGAGTGCACCCAACTATCTGATGAAGTGCCTTGAAGCACTACAATCAAAAAGCCAAATTCCCAAAGAATCTGAAGGAGAGGGCCAATACAAGATAATGCTACTTTATCTTATCAGAAACAACATTAGATTCATCATACCTAGGGTTTTTTGCTTTCTTTGAAGAGTCGGTCGTGTCCTTGATGACCTACATTATTTGTCATTCCTTTGATCATTGAAGATATCTCTGCCATTTGGACACTAACTCACATAATGGCCAAACTTTTTGTAACCAAGGCATCCACCTTTCCTTCCACCCTTAGATCCGAACTTCCCAATGAAGCGATCTTTAGGTAGGCCATGAGAAACTTCCGCTATGCCATTCTAATAATATTCTCTGCTTCAACTTCACCCTTGGTGAATTAGAAGAGGGATGAGGAACCCATTGATCCTTTTATCCTATCCCAACTGTCTTCGGTGATTGCTCTTTCACTCTTTCTTGGGAATTGTCTTCACCTCAGCTTTGATACCATGTTAATTTTAGGTATGTTCTATTCGAGATTAATTTATTTAAATTTTCATAGTTAGTAATCACATCAGCATTAAAGTAAACTGCAGATAGAACATAAAGACAAATCACAGAAGACAAGCCAAGACAAGAGGACACAAGATGTGGCGCTAGCTAGGGACAAACCCCACAATGTGGGGAACCCTTGATCAATTCTTCTTTTATGTTCTTCATAGTTTAGCAGAGAAAGTGAGAGAGATAGTACATTTACAATAAAAGTCAACATTTTGACTTTTGATATCTGCAGAGATCAGTTGAAGACATATTGCTTCAACTGATTCTTTAAGGTGACTCCTTCACCTATCATAGTGTTGTCTCTCGTTCATGTGTTGCACATTACCGTGTGACACCTTGTTGTACTGTCACATGTGTCGAACCTTGATGACTGAGCTGCTCTCATCTTCATGCTGCTCATCATGCTGCATCTTCCATGGTCTTATTCATCATCAAGCTGCCCATGCTCATGATCTCATTCATCAATATGCTTCCCATGTTCTCATTTATCATCATGCTTCCCATGCTTATGCATCATTATGCTTCTCATGCTCATGATCTCATTCATCATGATGCTGCTCATGTCCATGATCTCATTCATCATCATGCAGCCCTTTAAGACTGTAACTTCCAGCCTTGCTAACAATCCTTCAAGCCTTAAGGCTGCCTTATGTGCCATGTTGTCACCTACAATACTCAAAGTTTTACATGCTATACATCTAGTCTACCTCACGCGATCGACAAGCTTGTGACAACGTTTGAGAGGCTCATCCTTAACAAGATCAGGATTGCATCTTTGAGTTCTAATATTATAACCAAGAATAACGTTCATTACTACTGAGGGTATACGAGCTAGCAAGAGCTTAGATCAACACACATATATGTACTGATCTATATGTATGCCAAAATATGCTTTGGCCTAGAATGTAAGATGAGTTTTAGCTGCATTTATCTTGACAGCGTGTATGCTGCTCTCCATGCGTATATGATGAATGTCTTCCCTTACTGCGGCTAGGTGACTCTATTACAGGGCAGCGTTCTCCATTACAGGATTGCGTTCAGTTGACTGCGTGGAAAGTGTCTTCATGACAGCGTATCTCCATGTTATGCATATATATATGGCTGCATATGAAGTGTTTCCATAAACGTCTTTGTTATAGTGTGTCTCCCATTACAACGTATGACTTACTGCGATATAGGAGCCTCCTTGACTGTGTAGATTAGGGCCTGCGTATAAGAATTTTAGGTAGCATATAAGGGCCTGCATATAAGGCTTCTTGCATAGCATATTAGGTCTCTGTTCGCTACGTAGATCATCCTCCTATGCCTGTGGCTTACTGCGGTTAGGGCATCACCTTTGGGCTAGCATATCCTCATTGTGTCTTTCCTTCACCAAAACCCAAAGACGTGGAGAGGAGGAGACCACACATGAAGAGGATGTGTTGCAAAATGACTTGAAGTCCTCTTCTATTTATACTAAAAGGTGGATGATGAATAGACACGTCTATTGGGCTTCTAAGCCTACTCAAATTGCTGGTCGACTTGACAATTTATTTTACAACATAAATAAACTCATAACTTCATAAATACTTATCGGAATCGGATGATCTTTAGATGAATCCTACACCTCTCGATGAGAGGGGTCCAATAAATATATCACATGTCATAAATAAGATGACCCACATGGTGTTTGTCCCTAGTTGCCAATTTTAACAAGATATGTTAACAAAAGTTGTAACCAGGGAGCAAATGAGATTCTGGTGAGTTTCAATTGGTCTTCAAGTATGATGGTAAAGATGAGAAACAACTAGGCCCAAGTGGAGTCATTGTCCAGCAAGTGAAGCAATGATGGAGTTTATATAATCAGTCTCCAATTGGGATATTGTTGGGTGTGGAGCCTGGTTATCTTCCCGATTGTTCAGAGGTTTTTTTGTTTCAATGGCGTTCGATCCATGTTCCTAATAGGGCAGTAACACCTCCAATTTAATCGCCATCATGGGGGTCCAGGGGGGTGATGGTGACTTTTATGACCCCCCTCCCCCCCCCGGTGAGGGTTTGGGGATAGCGCCTCCGAAGCTAAATAATAAATGAAAACTTGCCTTGTTAAATATTGTAATTTCATAGTGAATTGCGGCCATTCATTAGAAGGATGATCTAACAGTAGAAGTTATGTTAATTTAGCATTTTTATTCTTAGAAGGTAACCCTAAGTTTATATGAGGGAATTGTATTTCAACAATTCATTATTAATATAAAAGGATGGATTGGTTGTTTCTCCGTGGACTTAGCCCAAATTGGGTGAGCCACGTATATTTGTGTCTCTCTTATTTATCTGTTTATATATTTTCATTTTCGAAATATTTTGTGTGTTCCATTGCTCTGTAATATATAATTTGTTAACAATCTTAATAAAACACAAAAAACATAACAAAAATGAAAAAAATACCCCACATATGTGGGAAGTAATGATTTCCACCATGACCTGATCCTCGATAAATTCTCAAGGTGCATCAAGCAAATGACAAAATGGATTGGAGCATTTCTCATTTCAAGAAAATCTCAAAGTTCATGGATGTATCTACATAAAATTCTTCTTCTATCATGATGTCATCCAAAATGTGCCCTACATCATCCCTTAAGGGTCAAGAGGAGTGTTGTGGCACCATAATAAGCAAGCGTTGAGGTCCAAGGGTAATGTACAAGCCCTCCCAAGTCTGTTGAAAAATCAATGCTAGTAGAGTTAGGGTTATATTTCTCTTTCTTGATAATTACTTGTGAATCAAGTTGGCTTCTTTTATTTATTTGTTATATTATCTTCATCAAGAAATTACCAAATTATTTGTGTATGAAGATCACAAAAAACAAGAGACATAAAATGTAGGCACTCTGCGAAGGAAAAACCCCTATTTAGGTGAAAACCCAGTTAAAATATATTCCTTCAATAGTTTTCTTGAGATAATCGAAGACTCTTCAACCTAGGCATAGACCTCGTCCAACCACCAAGTTAGCCTCTCCTTCCAGCAACTTCGACCTAGATCTTCGTCCTTGTAGCAGCAACACTTCAACCCAACGAATCTAGAATTTCGACCTTCCAGCATCAAAATTTGCAACCCAACACTTTCAGAATTTCAACCTTTCCAACCATAAAACTTTGATTCAACAATTGGCCCAATAAATTCGCATAAGAGAGAGAAAGAGATAGCCCAAAACCTTCACCCTTGATCCTTCCAACATTTCTTCTTCTCTTCTATGAATTTTTCTCTTTTTCTTCCTCCTTCACTTGGATATCAAACTTGTGAGAGATATTCCTCTAAATGAATTCATACTGCTTGTATATATAGGCTTTAGGTGAGATCAAATTGCCTAGTTTCAAGACTACTTGATCTCTTTGAGGCTGACTTGGTGTGGAGGTGTCAAATACCTTATTTGACTCAATAATAAACCCGTTTACATGATTCAAAAGCCCAAGAAAGGTCTCATAAAATGTGCAATGACTATAATGACTCAATATAAATCGTAGGAGTCCACAATGAGCACTTTAACTAATAAAAGATGATCCAAGCATGAAAACAATGCTTTAATAAGTCATTGTAGAAATAATAAAAAAATTCTTTTTTCATTATTTTGATAAGTACATTGCATAATGAATCAAATGCATTAATGAAAATCGAACCTAGTTACATTCTTCAACAATCCCTCATAACTAGAGAGGCATTCATAATAACATATACAAGTATAAGGAAGATCTCAAAACATATGAACTATGAACAGTTTAGGAACCGCAATGTCATGTACTAGATTCCTGACTAGGGAAATCTATCCAGGCGGGACTAAGATGGACTAAAGCTTTAAGCCTCTGTAGGTACCATCAAGCTTAATTACTAACCATAAAACCAGGGATTTAGGTGCGAATTCGAGGTTAGAGCTTTATGACGAATGCCACCCTCCCTACTTCGGGATCTAGACATCAACACATAGTGTTGGCCTGATGTCCTCCCAGGGAATGTGTCTCACACACAAAGCCTCAACAAACCTCTTACAAGCTTTTATCATCATCAACAAGATCAAAAATATCTACTAAACCAAATATGTTTATAAGATATTCAAGTTTCTTAATAGGAAGATATTTTGTTAGTATATCAGCTACTTGATCATCGGTTGAGACATACTGTAGCTTCGCGATCCCATCCTACACCAAGTTCCTAATGTAGTGGAACTTATTATTGATATGCTTCATCCTAGCATGAAACACGGGATCTTTAGACATCTTCGTGCAACTTTGATTATCATAGTTTATCACAGTAGCACCCAGAGGCTTCTCGAACAAATCTGTCAAAAGCTTCCTCAACCATACAACCTCCTTTCCTACTTCACATGCAGCAACATACTCTTCTTCAACACTACTTAAAGCAACCAGATATTTCTTTCTACTAATCCATGCCAACATGACAAATCCCAAATGAAAGAATCCACTTGTAGTGCTTCTTCCATTGATCTCACTAGCACCCCAATCAGAATTTGTGAAGCCGATCAACTTGACTTCCTTGCTATCGTACTTTAGGCAGTGATGTATAGTGCCACGAATATATCTCAATATATGCTTGGGATCTATACAATGATCATGTTGAGGCTCCAACTGAAACTAAGGATATTCATAGCAAAACATATATTCAGCCTAGTATTTAGCAGATACATCAGAGAACCCACCAACTTATGATAGGAGGTATGACCTACGAGGCTTAAGTCAGAGCTCCTCAACTTCTTGAGATTGGTGATCGTAGGAGTAGTCATGGGCTTGGAATCCATCATCCCAAATTTCTACAACTTGATGATATACTTTCCTTTCCCCATATATATCTTCCCAGGCTTCTGTCATACTTCCAAACCTTGGTAATTGTACACAAGTCCCAAATCATTCATCTCAAATTTGGTTGCCAATGTCTTCTTGCATTCTTGTATGCTTTGCTCGACACTTGTAATGAATAGATCATCCACATATAGTAGAATAAATACTGGCTCATTATCCAAAACCTTGATGTAGAGATTTGGATCAATAGTACTTTTCGCGAACCCAATTGTTAGAAGGTATCCATCCATTGTTTCATACCATGCCCTATGAGCTTGCTTAAGACAATATAGGGCCTTCTTGAGTCTCCATACATGAGTTCCTTTTCTATTTACTTCAAATCCTTCGACTTGTTCAATGTATACTTCCTCATCGATGGTCCCATTCATAAATGTTGTCTTTACATCCATTTGATGGATATTCCATCCCATTGCAGCATCCAATGAAACCAAAGATCTAATGGTAGTATACCTTGTGGTGGGTGTAAATATTTCTTCATGATATATACCTTCCTTGTGAGAGAAACCCCTTGCAAAAAATCTAACTTTGTATTTGTCTATACTTCCATGAAAAATGTGCTTGTTCTTGTATATCCATTTGGAGGTTACAATCGATTTGTCACTAGGTCTAGGAATGATTTCCCAAATCCCATTCTTCATTATGGATTGATATTCTTCCTGCATTGCCTTCTTCGATATTTCTTGATGAGCAACTTCTTCAAATGTAGATGGTTCAACTTAAATTAGTTTTTTCATGTATGTAGCATATGCGGAATATATTTTTGGCCTTTTTCTTTCTCTAAAGGTTCCTTTCGTAGCTCCATGCCCTTCATCATATTCAAGAGTAGCTTTTAACAAATTTATCCTCTTCCTAGTGTTTGGTATGATCACAGGTTGAATAAGTTCACTTGGTCCTTCTTTGTTTCTTGAATTGTAGAGGGATTTTCATGGTGTATTTCTTCTTCGAATATTGGTATATATTCTTCATCATAATCAATAGCGATATCTTTGGATATTTTGTAGGCATCATTTTCATCAAATATAATGTCTATACTTACTTCAATATGTCTTCCTTCCTTGATATAGATTCTATATGATTTTGAGGAGAGACTATACTCAACAAAGATACCTTTGATGCTTGTAGAATCTAACTTATTTCGTTTGTCCTTTAGAACATGGATATAGGCAAGGCTCCCAAACATTCTGAGATGGTACACACTTGGCTTCTTCCCTTTGAATGCTTCCGCAGGTGTCATATTCTCAAGAATTCTATGAGGACTTCTATTTTGAATATATATTGTTGTCATTGCAGCTTGTCCTCGTAGAAATTTTGGTAATTCTTGATCAATAAGAATTGTTTGTGTACCTTCTTCCATTGTCCTATTCTTTCTTTCAGCCACTCGATTTTGTTCAAGATAATAGGGAACAATGAGCTCCCTCTTAATTCCTTCTTTATTCTAAAATTTCTAACCTGAAATTCTACTGCAGCAACTGATTTATTTCAACTACTTATTCTTCACAATAAGTTATTTACGAAATCTCTTTAGAAAACATTGAAATAAATTCTATAGCATTTATCACATAATTACATGGAGAAAATAACAATGATACACATGCATAAGAACCAATCACATAAACACGCTTGTTTTTGCACATCTATCCCCAAAAAAACCCAATGTAGGAAAATTGGTGTAGAAGATGAGGATTTTATTAATCTTCAGCAAGAATCGCTTTACAAGAAATGATTTTACAGAGAAATTTAGAGAAAAAACCCGAGACTTACCCGTGGAAACTTTATGACACCCTGGAGACCCTTCTCCCAATTCTACATCACTCTGCGTTGTTATGCGTCCCTATGTGTCATCCTACGTGGGAGCTACGTCCCCCTTTGAACTGTCTGTCAATGCCCTGACGTCACCTCCTCCTCAACCACTCATTTATGTTTGTGCCCTCCTCTTCCTCCACCTCGCAACTCTCCTTCTGAAATCGATCTCCTTCTCTTTGAGAATCGATTTTCCTTGGGATACTAAGTATCTATTGGTATATTTCCAAATGATCTTCAAGTCTTCTCTTATACATTTGATGTTGATGAATCAATGACTAAGATTTAAATCTCTAATAAATGGCTAAGATTAAAATAGACTTGATCCTCATCTCGTAGAAGCTTCTCACCCTTATCTTTATTAGTACCCATTAATATTTTTATTTTGCTAAGTTTAGACTTAGGAACCCATTAAAAATATTAATTATTTTAATAACTCCTCATCCGGGTGGAATTTCTCCAAACTTTTTCTGGTTATTGAATATCTCATGTGTCGTAGCCTCTCCACCAAATTTCAAGGCTAGATCACATTCGATGCTACCTAAAATCAACACTCCCTCTTACCGAGGAATGTCCTCTATCAGTGCTTCACCATAGAAATATCACACTGATCCTCCGTGTTCGTCCTTTGTGCTGATGCTTGGCTTGTTGCCCCACATCCAATACATTGTTGCTTCCTATATTCCTTCCCATGACACTGTCAATACCAATGCTACATATGTACTGCAACTCCCTCTCAACATGTTCTATGATGCTACCCATAGCACTACCACTGCTAATTGTTTCACTGCAACTCCCGATACTTATTCATTTCTGCTATTGAAATGGATTATTCACCATCCCCATCTTTTCCTTGAAATAAACAAAATTTGTTCTTCCGAGAGCCTTGGTGAGGATGTTTGTCACTTGTTCTCCTATAGGAGTGTACCTTAATTGTACTTCCCCTTGTTGGACGCAGCCTCTGACAAAGTGACCCCTGATAGTGCTTCGATCGAACATGAAATAATGGATTCTCAAAGAGCTTGATGTAACTCTGATTATCACACAAGATCTTGGTCGCTTCTATCCTTCTCTTGTTAGGCCCCTATACTACTAGTGTAGCCCCTTATTGTTATTATTACAACCCCCTTATTATATTTTTGTGCCCATGTACTCCCAACATTGTTATTATTGTGCCCATAGAAGCCCACTATTGTTATTATTGTGCCCTTATATTATTATTGTTATGTCGGCTCTAATTATATTATGATCCCTTAGACTCCTATATATATAAAGGAAGTCTTTTCATTTGTATCATCTAAGAATTGTTCATTTGTGTATTGTAAAGGAGGTTTCCCCCTCGAAGAGGCTTCTTTCTAAGGCGTTGATCTATCTTTTCTATCTTTTTGTGAGCTGGTTTCATAACATTTGCTATGAAAGCTTTGAATTCTAGGGTTTCGCTGCTCCAAACATATCATCGTGCCATTTTCGCTATAACTTCTTTTTTATGACGTTTCAAAAGCTAAAAACAAAACCCATTTGGGAGAAAATCATTTTGAACTTCGGGTCCAAATTTCAAAGCTTGTATCACTATATTTGCGGATATATGATTTGAGGAATTTGGTGTTTTTGCAGACTCCCAAATTACATTCCAAATAGGTGACCTGGGGAAAATCATCATAACTTTTGTTTTGAGCATTAGATTGAAATTTCGTCAGAAGTTTCAAAAAGAGGATGACTTGTAGTTTTCTTTGCATCAGTTTCAAGTACTAAGGCTGAAAAAGTGACACGTGGTAATTCATAGAAGTTCGCTCTTCTGAAGAGCTATATAATCAGGTCATCTTGAGAGATTGTGCATAACTCTTTCTTGGAGAATACAATTACGATTAGATTGGTGGCATTGGAAAGAGGATATAGAGGGCTACTGCAGGGCGTGATTTTAGAACTGAAAAATCCAAAATTACAGAGTTCCAGTCATTTCAAGATCGAGCTCCTAAAATAAAGAAAAATTGAGATGAAGAAGTTTGATGGCAAGGATCCGGTAAATTGAATACTACAAATGGAGAAATATTTTGATCTACATGGTGTACCACTGTTAGAAAATGTATGTATTGCATTTTCATATTTAGAACAAGATCAATTTTTATGGTATAAAGGGCTTTGTTCTCTTAAATCACTTGTTACATGGTCAATTTTCATGGAGGAAATTATAGCACATTACGAGGATACAAAAGGCAACACCTTCTTTAGAGAAACACCACAACAATTGGAAGAAAAAAGAGAAAAAGGGCTTTGTTACAAAGTGGAAAGCAAAATTATGGCAACAAGGAAGTCTACCCCTCACAACTATAAAGATGGAAGTGTTGTTTCTCCTAGCCTTCCACAACTTACAAGTGTTATACCACAACAATTGGAAGAAAAAAGAGAAAAAGGGCTTTGTTAGAATTGTGATAAAAGTACATTAAAGGTCATAAGTGTGCTGAGAAGAAATTATTTTACATTGATTGTGGAGAGGAGGAAGAAAAGGATCAAGAAACATCAAAAGAAGAGTATATACACCAGTTACCAACCCCAGAGAAAGAAGAAATGAACTTGACCATATCTTGTAAAGCATTAGAAACAATTACTACTTGTCAAAATCTTAAGATAAAAGGACATATAAGGAAGAAAAAGGTTCAAGAAGTGAAAGTCCACAGCAAGAAAGAAGAAATGAATCTGAACATATCTTGTAATGGAATGGCTAGAATTACCACTCCTCAAACTATCAAGATAGAAGGACATATCAAGAAGATAAATGTTCAAGAAGTGAAAGATCACATAGAGCATCAAGAAATGAATCCGACCATATCTTGTAATGCACTGGAAGAAATTACCACTCCTAAAACTCTCAAGATAGAAGGACATATCAAGAAGAAAAAGATTCAAGCAGTGAAAGATCACATTGAGCATCACAACAAGTTCTCCAACTTTTAAAGGATCACGCCAGTTTGGTGCAGAAGCGAATGAAACAAAAGGCAGATCAACATCACAATGAAAGAAGTTTTGATGTAGGCGATTGGATATTTTTATGGTTACATACATACAAACAAATGTCCCTCAAGAAAGTTATTTATGAGAAGGAAATGTAGGCAATACTACATGCACTTGAGAAATGGTGACCTCACCTAATGGGAAGACACTTCAAGGTAAAAACGGATCATGATAGTATTAAATACTTTTTATAACAAAGATTACCCTCTGAAGAGAAACAAAAATGTGTCACACAGATGTTGGGTTATGACTTTGTAATCATCTACAAAAAAGGGAAGCAAAATGTTGTGGCAGATGCACTCTCAAGGAAGGATGAGAATATGGAAGCATTGTTGTGTGCCACTTCTATTATCCAACTAGATTGGATAAACAAAACAACGTATGAATGGAAGGAGGACACAGAAGTGTGGCCAATCATTCAAAAGTTGCAGAAGATCCCAGTTCAAACAATATTGCCAGAACTTGACGAGGAAGGAAAAATCATATTGGAGCCTGAAGCAGTCATAGAAACAAGAACTCGACAGCTATGAAATCTATCAATTTCAGAGTATCTCATCATGTGGAAGAACTTGCCTGCTGAAGATTCCACATGAGAGGACAAGAATTTTATACAAGAGCATCAAGCACTACTCAAGTGTTGAGGACAACACTTTTTTAAGGAAAGGGGCATGTTAGGCCCCTATACAACTAGTGTAACACCTTATTGTTATTAGTACAACCCCCTTATTATATTGTTGTACCCATGTAGTCCCCATATTGTTATTATTATGCCCCATAGAAGGCCACTATTGTTATTATTGTTCCCTTACATTATTATTGTTATGTCGGCTTTGATTATATTATGACCCCTTAGACTCCTATATATAGAAAGGAGGTCTTGTCATTTGTATCATCCAAGAATTGCTTATTTGTGTGATGTAAATGAGGTTGACGCCTCGAAGAGGCTTAGTCGTAAGACATTCATCTATCTTTTCTATCTTTTTATGAGTTGGTTTCATAACATCTCTTGAATAGATTCACAAGCAATTTCCTAAGCCATATGGCTTCGCACAAAGCTATGCTAGCTACCATATATTCTATTTCACCTGAGCTCAGAGCCACGAATTTATGTTTTCTACTACACTAGGAGGTCATTCCTGATCCAATGTTGAAACAGTACCCAATTGTACTTTTCTTATCCATTGAACTTCCAGCCCGATCTTCATTAGTGAACCCACTCAGCCTGATGTAATTGCCTTGGGCATAGAATAGTTCATGCTCGATTGTTCCTTGTATATACCTGAGAACATGTTTGGTTGCTGCCTAGTGCACCATCTTGGGTTCCACAATGAACTAATTGAGGGTGTTTATAGTATAACAAATGTCTGGCCTGGTATTGACCATATACATGAGGGACCCTATAAGATCCCTATACAAGGTGGGATCAACATCTTTATCTTCTAATGCATCAATCTTCTTCCAACTAGTGATTATTGGAGTAGCCATAGGTCTACAGTCTTGCATCCTAAATCTCTTCAAGATCTATGTAGAATATCTCCTTTGACCAAGGAAGATCTCACCCTTCTGCTACCAAACTTCCAACCCTAGGAAATAATGCATTTGTCCCAAATCTTTTGTGTCAAATTTTGTTTCTAGGTTCTTCTTGCAATCTTTTATGAGCCTGGATGATCTTGTTAGAAAAAAATCATCCACATATAACATTAGGATTAGAGGCTCATTCTCTACGATAAGATAGTATAGATTAGGATCTGCATCACGCTTGATGAACCCCATCTTCCGCAAGTAGCCGACAATTCAACCGTACCATGCTCTAGGTGCCTTCTTGTTACATTATGGTATGTTCTATGCTTATAACAATTTACTTCCTTTTCTTATTATATTCCACAGATTAGCAATCACATATACATAAAGTAAAGTGTAGATAGAACATTAAATGATCGATAGAAAACAAGCCAAGACAAGAGACACAAGATGTGGTGGCTAGCTAGGGACAAACCCCACAATGTGTGGGGAAACCATTTGATCAAATCTTCTTTTATCTTCAATAATTCAACAGAGAGAAACAATACAATAAATCTGATTTATATCAGCAGTAGCAAACTCTAGATCAGCAACATCAACGTTAGCGGCTTCATCATCAAACTAGGGCAGACGATATATCACAAACTGACTATTGGATTGGCTTGATGCCATCACCAAAAGTTGTGGCTTCTAGAGGAGGTTCAAATGAACCTACAATGTAGTTCAGATGATGAGATCTTCTAGTCCACGCAGGTCAATCTTTACTTCTGCAGTGGTAGCTTCAATTTCGGCAGCTTCCGGCTTCAATCTAGGGCAGTCGATATCTTGCAAACCGTCCATCAGATTGACTTGATTCTACCACCAAAAGTTGCGACTTTCAGAGGAGGTTCAGATGAACCTACAACGCAATTTAGATGAGGGTATATTCTAGTCCATGTAGGTCAATCTTTACTTCTGCAGTTGCAACTTCAGTTTCGATAGCTTCCTTCAAACTATGGCAGTCGATATCTTGCAAACCGTCTGTCCGATTGACTTTATTCCACTACTAAAAGTTGCGGCTTCCAGAGGAGGTTCATATGAACCTACAATGCAGTTCATATGAGGAGATATTCTTATCCACGCAGGTCAATCTTTACTTCTGCAGTTGCAGCGTCAGTTTCAACAGCTTCCGGCTTCACATGTGTGAGAGAGAGACCCATTTCTGCGCAGTAGAGAAGAGACTATTTTCTACGTAGTAGAGAGAGAGAGATGTGATGAGATGAGTGAGTCCAAATGAGGAAAAGTCCTATATTTATACACAATGTTGGTGTTTGAATGGATGCGAGTATTCGGCTTTTGAGCCTACATGAGTTGTAGGTCGGCTTGATAATAATTCCATAACCAAAATAAATTCATATCTCCATGAATATTTATTGGAATGAGATGATATTTATATCAATCCTACTCCTCTCGACAAGAGGAATCTAATAAAAATATTATCAGCTATGAATAAGATGATGCACATGAAGTTTTTCCTTGGTTTCCAATTTTAACACTCCCTCTCAACTAGGGAGAACTTCATCTGCAATCTGTATATCAGTCGTTACTATTCATCCATCAAATGCACTTCCCTTGTACAGCTTGACGATTGCCCTGCTTTGCTCTATTCTACCTATTCTGCTTTGTCTTGTTTTTCCCTGTACTGATCCGTATTGTTTTGCTTTGTTCTGCTCTACTCTTGCATTATTCTTTTCTGCTCTGCTTTTGTCCGAATTATGAAGAAGAAGAATTGATCGAGGATGTATCATACTAACTCAAAAGTTAGTCTCAGAGTATGTACCGTTGGTCCCAGACCAGTCTCAACCAACCTGAAGTCAGCGTCATAGTAAGTACAACTCCACTGGTCCCAGACTAGTATCATCCTCCACTGACTCAAAGTCAGTCTTAGAGTGCGTACCACTGGTCCCAAAACAATCCCAACCAATCCAAAGTCAGCTTCGTAGTAAGTACCACTCCTACCACTGGTCCCAGACCAGTATCATAGTCTCAGAGAGTGTACCACTGGTCCCAGACCAGTCTCAACTGACCCGAAGTCAGCGTCATAGTATGTACCACTCTCACTGGTCCCAGACCAGTGTTGCACTGACACAAAGTCAGTCTCGGAGTATGTACCACTGGTCCCAGACCAGTCTCAACTGACCCGAAGTCAGTGTCATAGTAAGGTACAACTCCTACCACTAGTCCCAGACCAGTATCATTGATCCCAGATCAATGGAGGTCATCCTAGCGTAGGGAGTACGTAGATACAACGATGCGTCCATCGGTACTACTATGGTCCCTAACTTCATTTCCCTACTCATTGATCAGATGAGAGGTACTTCCCATGAGTCCCAGATTGCATGGGTAGGATGCCTCGACAGGAGAACTAATCAATCCTGTCTTCACAGGAGAACACATCAATCCTGCTACAATTGCCATGGAGAACACATCAATCCAAGCCTCACAGGAGAACACATCGATCCTGCTACAGTCACCATGGAGAACACATCAATCCAGGCCTCATAGGAGAACACATCAATCCAAGCCTCACAGGAGAACTAATCATCCTGCTACACAAGATAGCGAATCATCCGGTTCCACAAGAGAGCGAATCATCTTGTCCCACAAGAGAGCGAATCATCTTGTTCCAGTGCACACCACCAAGGGAGGGCGAATCACCCTGTGGTCATATGTTGCTCCAGTAAGAATCGCAAGCCCTCAGAGCTCCCAGAGCTCAATGTATGCAACATGCAGGACCCTTGTACAAGGGTTTCCTGACGACTCCAAGTCGTTTGGGAAAATCACAGATTAGATCTTTCCTTGGGGCTTTCACAAGGTGTATCCACCTGTACATCATCTTGATGCGATGGAGCCTCCTTGCTCATCAACTTACCATATCCTAGATGATGTCTATCTACTGGAACAATCGATGAATATGGGATTCCTCAATAATCGAATCCCATCTCTAGTTGTTACAGAGAATCACAGTGGTATCCAATGTAAATCCAAACAACTTACTGAAGAGCTTTCGCAACCAGACTGCCTCACACGAGGTCATGCTAGCAGCGATATATTCTACTTCAGCGGTGTTCAAAGCCACCAACTTCTGCTTCATGCTCATCCAGAATATTGAAGCAGATCCCAAGGTGAAACAACACTCGGAAGTGCTCTTACGGTCCACCATACTACTTGCCGAATCAGCATCAGTATATCCAAGTAGTCTCACATCTCTGACAGTGTATCTTAACGCATTGTGCCACGAAGATATCTCAGAAGATTCTTGGCATCAATCCAGTGAGGCTCAACGAAATATAAGCTCACAATGCTAACTGCAAAACATATGTTCAGATGGAGGTTCACCAAGAACATCAATGCGAATGAGTTTATAAAACTCAGAGGCATTTCCCAAATCTGGTTCGACATCACTACCATATAACTTCTAAAAGTTAAGATCCTTGAGGTAGTCACAGGCTTGCATTCCATCATACCGAATCTTTCCAATATCTTTACCACATATTTTTCTTGAGATAGGAAAATTTCCCCTGGCTTCTGCGACACTTTAAGTCCTTGGTCCTTCATTTCAAATTTAGAAGCCAACTCCCTCTTACATTTGTGAATGAGAGGGTTTGCACCTGTTAAAAAGAGGTCATCCACATACAACACCAGTATGAGAGGATTTTCATCTTCAACCTTAAAGTAAAGGTTAGGATCGGCTTCACTCCTAGTGAATCCCAGCTTCATCAAGTAGTTATTGATCCTCTCATACCGTGCTCGGGGTGCTTACTTCAGCCTATAGAGAGCCTTCTTCAACCTGCATACATGAGATTTTCAATCATAAATCTTAAATCCTTTGGTTTGCTCCACGTAGACCTCTTGTTTGATAGAACTGTGCAAGAACACGGTCTTGACATCCATCTGATGTAGGTTCCATCCTTGTGAAGCCACAAGGGCTATGTGAGCGGATGGCCGTATATCTGGCAATAGGTGCAAATATCACATCATAGTCTATACCTTCCTTCTGGCAGAAACCACAAGCAACAAAACGAGCCTTATACTTTTCCCTACTTTCATTTGCTGCATGATTTATCTTGTAAATCCATTTAGAAGTGGCAATTTTCTTGTCCTAGGGTCTGGGAACTACTTCCTAGACATCATTCTCCATAATAGACTCATATACTTTGGTCATAGCATCCTTCCATACTTGATGCTTGACGGCATCTGAGGATGATGGAGGCTTATTTTGTATGATCGTGCTCATGATGGTCAGGTATCCCTGATACCTGTTAGCTTTCTTACTTTCACGGAAGGTTCCTTGGGGTGCAGCATGTCCTTCAGCATCATCAAGTATCCCCCTAAGCCATGAAGGCCCCTTCCTAGAAGAGGGAGGCTCAGTTGGATAAATAAGATCCATGGGTTCCTCCACGTCAGGCATTGTTACATCATCTACCCATAGAGACAGTTTCCACAATTGGATGGTTCTTCTTTTTCGCCACACCATTCTGCTCAAGAGTATGTGTTGTAGTAGTCTCCCTCTTAATGCCAGCCTTAAATATGCTTGAGTGAACCAACTATAATATATCGGAGGTCTTGCTTTGGCTTGAGGGGAATGGTCCCCTTTTGAGCTTTCCTTCGGCACATCATAAATATACACCTTCTTTCTCTACTCACAATTTGGGGATCCTTGTCACCATTTGTTTTACACCGGGTAGAGATTTATAATGAAGGTGGGAAAACCTTTGACGCCAAAGTTCGGACCGAAGAGATGTGTCATAAGACATGACACCTACCTGACTTTCATCGACCTGATAACATGAAACCCAAGAGTAAAGGCATCTTTAGCATTATTTTTCGATACACGTACCTTTTCATCGCTGAAGGTTACCTCGTAGCCTTTGTCTTCCATTGCCGAGATGGACACTGGGTTCTTTCGAAGGTCAGGTGCATATAATACATCCTGGAATTTCTAGCCTTCTTGAATGCTTGTTCTCTTCCTTGATTCCCGGCTCTCCTCTTACCTTTGCTATTGAATTTGTCATTCCTTTGATTGCCATCAGAGGGATTTTTTTATCATTGTCCCAGTGTGAGTCCTTTCTATTAGGGCACTCCCTTGCATAGTGACCTACTTTATTGCAAATGTAACATCGTCCTTTTCTTCCACCCTTAAGTCCAGCCTTTCCTTTTGATTTAGTTCCAGAATTATTTCTTTTCTTAGCATGAGAAGAAAAAGCAGCAGGAGGACCTTTAGGCATGGGCATTTCTTGCTCTTCTACCCTTGTTTCGTTTTGAATACATCTAGCCATTAATTTCTCGAAACCGGGAACTACATTATTGTTCAGAAGAGTAGTCCTGACATGTACCATTTGGATGGTCATCCTCCAAGAGTTGTGAGTCCCATTCCCCTGTCAGTGATAGCCTCCCCAATAGATAGGAGATCATTCCTGATTTCGATGATCCTTAAGAAGTATGCTTGCATACTCTCATCTTTACCCTTCTTAATTTCCTTTAGCTTATTTCTAAGAAATAAAACTTGATTTGTATCATTTACTTTAAATAAACTCACTAGTCTACCGTAGACTTCCTTAGAGGTGTCCAGTTCAGAGATGTAGGCCACCAAGTGCTTGTCGATAGAGTCCCGGATGATCTTCTTTGTTTTGATTTCTTCGTTTTTTCATTTGTTCCAGACATCGGCGGATGCATTTGATGGAGGCTCAAAAATATTGCCTCTTACATGGTCTAGCACTCCTTGATATTCTAGGGTTAGATCGATAGACATCTTCCATCCGTGATATTCAACGTTCTCACGGAGCTTGTCTTCGGTAGGGAAGAGTGTTGAGGACCCCATCGTTCTTTTAAGATAGCCTTTCCAATCTTCTCTTCAGTGATTGCTCTTGCTCTTTCTCGGGCTTTGTCTTCACCTCAGCTCTGATCCCATGTTAAATTATGGTATGTTCTATGCTTATAACAATTTACTTCTTTTTCTTATTATATTTCACAGATTAGCAATCACATATACATAAAGTAAACTGCAGATAGAACATTAAACAATCGACATAAAACAAGCCAAAACAAGAGACACAAGATGTGGCGGCTAGCCAGGGACAAACCCCACAATGTGTGGGGAAACCATTTGATCAAATCTTCTTTTATCTTCAATAATTCAGCAAAGAGAAACAGTACAATAAATCTGATTTATACCAACAGTAGCAAACCCTAGATCAGCAACATCAGCGTTAGCGGCTTCATCATCAAACTAGGATAGACGATATCTCACAAACCGACCGTCGAATCGGCTTGATGCCACCACCAAAAATTGCGGCTTCCAGAGGAGGTTCAAATGAACCTACAAGGTAGTTCAGATGAGGAGATCTTCTAGTCCATGCAGGTCAATCTTTACATCTGCAGTTGCAGCTTCAATTTCGGCAACTTCCAGCTTCAAACTAGGGTAGTCGATATCTTGCAAACCGTCCATTAGATTGACTTGATTCTACCACCGAAAGTTGTGGCTTTCAGAGGAGGTTCAGATGAACCTACAACGAAATTTAGATGAGGAGATCTTCTAGTCCACGTAGGTCAATCTTTACTTCTGCAGTTGCAGCGTCAGTTTCGACAACTTCCTTTAAACTAGGGAAGTCGATATCTTGCGAACCGTCTATCGGATTGACTTGATTCCACCACCAAAAGTTGCGGCTTTCAAAGGAGGTTCAGATGAACCTATAATGCAGTTCAGATGAGGATATCTTCTAGTCCATGCAGGTCAAACCTTACTTCTGCAGTTGCAGCTTCAGTTTCAACAGCTTCTGGCTTCACATGTGTGAGAGAAAGACCCATTTCTGCGCAGTAGAGAAGAGACTCTTTTCTGTGTAGTAGAGAGAGAGAGATGTGATGAGATGAGTGAGTCCAAATGAGGAAAAGTCCTCCTATATTTATACACAACGTTGGTGTTTGAATAGATGCGACTATTGGGCTTCTGAGCCTACATGAGTTGTAGGTCGGCTTGATAATAATTCCATAATCAAAATAAATTCATATCTCCATGAATACTTATCGGAATTGGATGATCTTTATATCAATCCTACACCTCTCGACGATAGGAATCTAATAAAAATATTATCATCCATGAATAAGATGACCCACATGAAGTTTTTCCCTGGTTGCCAATTTTAACACTTCTTAAGCCCGTAGAAGGCTTTCTTTAATATGAATACATGATATTTCTTCTCATGTGTCTCAAAACCCTCTCGTTTTTCAATCTATACTTCTTCTTCTATCACCTAGTTCAAGAACGTCGCCTTAACATCCATCTGGTGAATCTCCCACCCCATCTATGCTGCAAGGGATATCACGGTTCTAAAATATGTATACCTGGCTACTGGGGCGAAGGTTTCTTCGTAGTATATCCCTTCCTTCTAAGCATACCCCTTAGCCACGAACTTGGCTTTATATTTCTCCACACTGCCTTTGTATTTCTCCACACTGTTGTCTGCAGTATATTTGACTTTGTAGATCCATCTCGAACCTACCACTAACTTCAACTGAGGCCTAGGTACCACTTCCGAGACATCATTGACCATTATAGAACTGTATTCATCCACCATAGCATCTACCCATACTTGATGCTGAACGACCTCCTCAAAACTAGAGGGTTCCCCAACCTAAGCTACTAGGTCCTGGTATTTGTTTGGTTGTCTCCGCTCCCTTTCATCATTCTTGGGTGCACCAATGAAGTCCTCTGCATCCTGTAGAATCTGTCAGAGTTCCCGACTCGTTCTTCCACTAGTAGCGGGTACAAATATCAACTCTTCCTCTTCCTGAGATTCCTTGTGTTCTGAAGCTTTGTCTTTAGGGGAATTGTTGGTACTAGTTTTTGCTGGTCAAATTTGTTGGACCAACAGATCATCTTTTGACTGCTCCTCGGAAGGCATTTCTGGGGATTTTCTGAAAGCTCAGTCTCCATGAACTTTACATCCCGCCGAACTACTACCTTCCTACTCCATGGAAGATAGACTCTATATGCCTTAGCATTCTCGCTTTATCCCACAAGATATCTTTTCTCAGCAATTTGATCTAATTTCTTTCTCTTTTCTTTAGGTATACGACAATATGCCAAGCTCCCAAATACCCTAAAATGTCTAACTTCAGGTGTCTTCACGGTGAAGATCCTTTCAAGAGTGATTTTTCCCAATGCCCTATTTCGAGCCCTGTTGTAAACATAAACTGCCTTGCTGCATGCTTCTACCCTCAGGAATTTGGGCATAGCCTGATCATACAACATTGCCCTAGCTACTTCTACAATAGTCCTATTTTTCCTTTCTGCTACTCCATTTTACTCTGGATTGTAGGGAGTTGTCCACTCTCTTTTGATGCCTTCCCTAGTGCAAAAATCGGTGAATTCCTTGTCAATATATTCTCCACCATTGCCTGAGCACAACACTTTTATCTTCTTTCCTATCAAATTCTTTACTAGAGCCTTGAACTCTTTGAATCAACAAAAAACCTCATCCCTGGTTTTCAAAAAAAGATCCAAGTCTTCCTAGAATTGTCATTGATGAAGGTGATGAATTATTCAGCACCACTGAGAGCTTTTGTGGACATAGGTCCCCAGATGCCTCAGTGTATCAATCCTATAACACTCTTAGCTCTGTTGTTACTTCTAGAAAAGCCTGCTTTGGCATACTTTCCTAGAGCGCAGCGTCTGCGTACATCATCTTGTTTGGTACTTAATTCTAGAACTCCTGATATTGTTTTCCTGATAATTCTCAGAGCCCCATGGTGTAAGTGGCCCATCCTCCTGTGCCATAGTTCATTCAAATCTTTATCTCCATTGTTGCCTATCAGTGCCATTGGAGATTCTAATTCTAATCTATACACCCTGTTACTTCTGATTCCAATCTCGGCCTTGCTTTTCAAACTTGGGTGTTTGACATATACTTTCTCTTTAATGAAGAAAATGTCATAGCCTTTGTTTTGAAGTTGATATACAGAGAATAAGTTCATTCCCAATCTTGGCACATGCAGGACATTGGTTGCTCAAAGCTGCTCTCCTGGTTTGGTTTGAAAGACTACAGTACCTCTTCATACAGGGGTACGCTTTGCTTTATTTCACATGGTGTTCTGAAAATTCATCCTTTCTTCATGATAATTTGAAAAATATTCTCAAATTCCTGTCATATGCCAGCAAGCTCCACTATCTATATACCAAACCTCAGAAGAGGTAGAGTTTGCTAAGCAAGCGAATTCTTCTTCAAGTCTGGAAGCCAACATAGAATAATTGTGATCCATGTCCCTCATGCTTTCTTTTGGAAATCAGCGAGAGTCCCTTTGAGTTTATTCCTCTGCATCATGCTTCTGACCCATAGCCAATTCTTCTCTTTTGTTGTCAAATCTTTGCTTTGATACCATGTGAAAAATTCTAACCTGAAATTCTACTGCAACGACTGATTTATTTCACATACTTACTATTCGCAATAAGTTATTTATGAAATATCTTCAGCAAACATTAAAATAAATTCTACTGCAGTTATCACATAATTACACAAAGAAAATAACAAAAATACACATTCACAAGAACTAATCACACCAACATAGTTGCTTTTGGACAATTGTCCCTGGAAAAGCCCAATGTGTGAAAACTGGTGCAGTAGATAAGGGTTTTATTAATCTTCAGCAATAATCACTTTACAAGGAATGAATTTACAGAGAAACTGAGAGAAAACAACTGAGACTTTCCCTTGGAAACTTTCTAACACCTTGGATACCCTCCTCCCACTTCTGCATCACTTTTGCGTCACTTTGCGTTGTCCTACGTCCCTCTGCATCAACCTGTGTGAGACACGTGTCTCCCCTGGATTGCGTCTCCCTCTATGTTGTCTCTTAATGCCCTTGTGTCACATCCTCCTTAGTCACTAACTATTGTTGATTCCCTCCTCTTCCTCCACCCTACAACTCTCCCTCTGAAATTGAACTCCTTCTCTTTGAGAACCGAATTTCCTTGGGATACTGAGTATGTGCCGGTATATTTCGAAATGATCCTCAAGTCTTCTCTTATACTTTTATTGTTGACGAATCGACGGCTGAGATCAGTCTCTAATCAACAACTAAGATTAAAACAGACTTGATCCTCATCTTTTAGAATCTTCTCACCCTTATCTTTATTAATACCCATTAATATTTTTATTTTCCTAAGTTTAGACTTAGGAACCCATTAAAAATATTAATTATTTTAATAACTCCTCCTCCGGATGGAATTTATCAAAACGATTTCCGGGTCTTGGAGATGTCATGTGCCTTAGCCGAGTCTCCACCAAAATTCAAGGCTAGAGCACATCCAATTCTACCCAAAATCAACACTTCACAATATGCAATCATTTATTTAGAAATGTATTCCCCACCATTTCTAGATCTCAAAGTCTTTATTTTTCTTTCAGTTAGGGTTTCCACTTTAGATCTAAACTCCTTGAATTTCTCAAATACTGTATGTTTACCCAAATAAAATCCCTTGCAAAATCCTTCACTATCTTCTTTCATATTGGGGATCCCATGAATCAGTTGATTAATAATGGGAATGACCTTGTAGTGTAGATGACCATATCTTCTATGCCATAGCTCCATGGGATTGATTTCCATATGAACTCGGTATGGTACTATGACTCTATATAAGCTTCTTGGAACATATATTATATTGTTGAGACGTAGCTTAGCTCCATTCTCCATATTCAAAGATGTTGATCCTAGGACTCTAACAACATAGTTTTTGTTGTCTCCCAATTCCACTGCATGATAAGATGGTTCCTTTGATAGAGTGTGAAGTTGTTTGCTCTCCCTTGGCATATGCATTGATGCTCCACTATCAATAATCCATGCATTATCATTATTAAGTGAACCTGTAAGTGAAACTAAGAATCCTTGACTTTTGACCTTGTTGAAAAAATAGTAGAAGATCTTCTTGATCCAGCTTCCTGCAGTATTGAATCCCTTCTCATAAAACTTATCATAGAGGGGGTAACCATTTCTTTCGAGCCAACAGAGTGATCTTCAATATTCCTTGACCTTAGTTCTGATACCATGTTAAGAAATCAATTCTAATAGAGTTAGGGTTAGATTTTTCTTTCTAGATAATTACTTGTGAATTAAGTTGGCTTCTTTTACTTCTTTTTTGTATTATTTTTCATCAAGAAATTACCAAATTATGTGTGTATAAAGATTAAAAAAAAAAACACGAGACATAAGATGTAGGCACTCTACTAGGGAAAAACTCCTGTTTAGGGGAAAACCCAGTCAAAATCTCTTCCTAAAATAGTTTTCTTGAGATAATCCAAGACTCATCAACCTAGACACA
>APFE030770847.1:77428-105237 GCA_000404065.3 Pinus taeda | reverse complement strand
TAAGTTCCTCTTTCATAGGGATACATGAACCATCTGGAGGCACTCAATACACGTCAAGCAAGCTTCTAGAATACTCTAGAAATGACCACAAGTAACTTTTTTAAGATGAAACTCACGCCTTTTGACCTTTACAGGAGTACGGACCCACCCCTTTACATACAGAGCGTACAAGTACGTAGGTATTATGAACTTGGGATGCGTACACGCAGGTAAGGTTAAGAGAAACTGTGTACTTAGAGATAAATAGATTTTTAAAGACTTTTCTCTCTTTCTTGAAGTTTGACATGGAAAGCAGAGGTATGAGACTTGCCAAGGAGGATAATATGACAGTTGATGGAGCCATACTAACTGCAAATAGTAATGGTGACAAATTTTAGTGTAACAGAAAGAATATCTAGAGGCTGAGTGGGCTTGAAGTGTAGCATTTCATTTATTGACTCAGGAGTTATATGAAAGAGGACTGTTCCAGTTGGAGTCATAACTGCTCTTTGAGTAGGTTCATAATTGGCACAACATAGGTGGATAATAGTTGGGAATACATTCACTGAGGGAAGGTAGTATGTGGGCAAATTTGATTCCCATATCCCATAGAGATCAGTTTTATTTAGGTGACTATTCCTAATTTCACAGAATTCTTGGAGGTGGTTTTTGTCACCAGTTAAGTCCTGTATTTGAAAATCCTTATCAGCCAAGGGCAACCACTCTAACTCTTTGTGAGGTGCATTGAGGGGAGCAATGTTCAGGGCCACTGGAGCTTCCATTGCTCAATTTCCTATGATTTTTTTTTAAATTGGAATTTGGGTTTTTTGCAGCAAAAGTAGGTAAAACAACAGTTCTGGCACTTTTCTCTCGGAATTGCAAACCACAATGGATTTGAACTTAGCTCACTGGGTGAATTTTGCAGAGCAAAACGAAGTCTGTAGGGTTTTTTGGTAAAAATAGGCAAAAGAGTAGTGGTTCTGGTGCACTTATGTGAAGGTAATACGGTGAATTTAACAAGCGTTCGGGTCCTTTAGACAACTTTGCAGAGAAAATCGAAATTCACAGGGTTTAGAAGCAGGATTATGGTAAATCTCTGCTTTTAACAGTGCACTGGAGTAATTTGTAGGTTTGGATGACGAATTTGCAGAGTGGGATGACGGATTAAGCTGGCCGAGGTGACGTACTATAGATCTAGTAGCAATTTTGATGAAATTGTCGTGCACCAGTCTCGTGAAAGAAACCAATAGAAATGAGCAAAAATGACACATTTGATTGGTTTTTTGACAAAAATTGGTTTGGCGGGCTTTTGGCACCCTTTTTTTTTAGATGACATCAGCGTGATGTAATGGCTTGTCATGTAGTGGGGTGACATGGTGTTGATGTGGAGGTGATGTCACGGATGAGGTAGCGATGACGTCAGTGGGGGGCGATAAGCAGTTTGGGCCCTGCACTGCTTTTGGACAAAGGTGGTATTGGAGGGGAGGGCAGCGAGCACTACGGGAGGCTGCCACCTGTCCCAAGGTACGACGACAATACCACCATCCCTCGGGCACTAAAGGTGGGCAGGAAAGGGTGCCACGAAATGGATCTGGGCTGTTGGATGGATGAGCCCAAATCCAATGGTTGGCGGTGAAAGGAGCGGGCGGAGGGTTATGGCGCGGGATTCAAACAGTGCGGGCCTGCCATATTTAAATAATATTTTTTTTTCTGCGGGTGTGTATGACCTTAGGCTATCAGAGGGTTTGGTTATTTATTTAACCAAATATTAAATAAATCCCATGGTCGTGCGAAGGGTTATTACATGGTTCCGGATGAACCACTAATTCCCGAAAATAGAATAACATGGCTTATAACTAAACCGGGGTGGGAATAATAAGGTTTGGGGGTTTTATTGTAAATATAATACTAGCATGGGGAAAGATTTATAAGGGATTTACATAATAGAGTTAATATGTTAAAATGAGAGATATGTTTTGAATCATAGCGCTAAGCTAAAGAGTCAAAACTTAGGCTGAGGGAAATGAAATCATGCCAAACTATGTAGTTGGATAGCTTAAGATGATGGACCAAGAGGATTTTACACAAGAAATGTGGCTTTGTTAAGCTAAGAAGAAATAGAGTTTCACTTGATCTTTTCATGAAATGAAGTGATTTAGGAGCATTGAGAAGATCTCAATATCCTTGTGGGGAGGTTAGTGAGTGGCTTTGGGAGAAATGTGAAGGGAAATTACACATGCTTCATTTGATCTGTCACCACCTAGTTGCCAAGGTGCTTATGATATCCACGAGATGAATCACCTTTAAAAGACAAAATTACTCATAAACCTGCTTCTGCAACATCAAAACTGCCTACCCAGCCTATTACACCTGACATTTTTTCTTCGTTTTTCTTTGGGTGCATTTAAATTAGCAAACCCTTACTCTTTTCTTTTCTTTTAGCTTCCATCATATCTAAGTCTGCCCTTATTTCTTCCAAGGGCTCAGATTTAGCTGTTGAGCACCATTGTTTCTCTATCTGATTAGTTATCTGCCAAGCTTGAGCTGTTTGGACAGAGTTTGTTCTCTATTTCTAAAACAGGAAATTTAAACATAAACTGGCCAAGATTAAGTTGTTTGGCCATTCATTAGTTTTGGTATAGATTCTAACAAATTGCACCTGAAACTCTTATTCACAGAACATAGAACAACAGTGGCATTTGGACTTGCACACTTTTTTGGTCTTATCTTTGGGGTTCATTTCCTTTTCTTTTGACCAATTCATTCTTTTTACCCTTTGATATTCTTTTTAGGGCATACCCTCTTTTCATTTTTTAATTTTTTGGTTTTTTTCAAAATATGGAACCTTTGCAGCATGGAAAGGATGAACATATTTGGCATTTCATCAGTCAATCATGAAATATGACACCTATTGGCATAGGAGCATAACACTTACATTCATCATTCTAGCAAAACGTGACATCCTTCTTCAACAATGTTTCCATAGGCGCGGTGATTTGGGCATAGCTTTTGATAAACTTTTTGTAATATCCCGTATCTCCCGGAGTAGCACACAACTATTTCACCATGATCTTCATGGGGTCTACCATCAATCCTTGTCTGCAAATCACATGCCCCAATAGGTTCCAAAAGGAATGCAAAACAAACACTTCTTGAGATTGAGCGTGATCTGGTATCTTCGACGAGTATCCAGCATCAAGTGCAAGATTGCTACATGGCACTTAACCAGCCCAAATACAATCCAGTCATCAGAATATACCTCTTGGAACTTATAAATAAATTCCCTGAATTCCATAACCACCACGCGTGAAAGTATTGCAGGCGCATTCTTCAATCCAAACGACATTACAGTGTACTGAAAACAACCCCACTTTGTTGCAAAGGTTGTCTTGCACCTATCCTTCAGCGCGATTTTGATTTGGTGGTACCTAGAGAACCCATCAGTGAAGGAATATGCTTCCTGGATACCTACATTGTCCAACACTTCATCTGTGAATGGAGCTGGGAAAGGATCATGCGCATAAGTGTCATTCAGTTTTTTGAGATCCATGCATATCCTTATCTCATCCTTCTGCTTCTTCTCTTGCACCACCATTGGGCTTACCCAATCAGATTCTTCCATAGGCTCAATGATTCTTGCCACGAGCATCTTGTCTAGCTCTAAACAAACCTTCTCCTTATATTTTGGATTGAGATAGTAAGGCCTTTGCTTAACTGGCTTCACGTCGGGCTTTAATGTGATCTTCATCATTCCTAGGTCCCCGATTATTCCTTTCAGATCTGTAAACTTGGTAGGGAGTAAGTCCTGGTATTTATGAGCAATTCAACAACCTTATCCACTGTCGTGTCGTCCTAGTAGTCTCTAATCTTCATGAATTTGGGTTTTGCCTCTGTACCAATGTTCACTTGTTTTATTTTCAATGATGCAGTTATATCAGGGTTCTCAATCTGCGGCCCCTGAACTTCGCGGTGGCCTTCTGTTTCTGGAATGTTAATCTTATATGGATCCTCATCCTATTCTTCAATAGTTACATTATAACATTTGAGCGCGTGAGTCAGTTGAGTATCCAATCAGGCTAAATCAGGTCTACAAGATCCTACGATATCCTAAAGGTAGCTGCTTTCACCTCTTGTAGCACTTCATCATTACTGTCAAACCTGTCCTCAAAACTTAATGTTATCATGAATCCTTCGCACAGGATATCCCATTCACCTGTCCCATAGTGAAGTTCTATTTCTATATACGAATTCACTGGGATAACATCTAGGGTATGAAAAAATAGGTGCATCCACTCATGTTGGGGCTTTGTTCTATAAGCCTACGTCCATTTGGCTAGATGCGCACGCAGATCTTTCTGTCCATCATACTTGTTTGTCAGTCGCATCTTAAGCTTCCCAATGATGTTCTCATCATCATCCTACATTCGCGCCAATCATCAAAGCTTCCCTTGTGCGTACCCCAATATCTTGCGAGCGTAGTGTGCAGTGCCCATTCCAAGGTCTAGAAGCATTGCTTTTCTAGTACCTCCCTTTCAAATGCATCCAAAAATATATCTACCTCATTCAGACCATCATAAATAGGTAGATTTCTTACCTATGATGATACATAGTGTAGCGACCAGGTCATCATGTTGCAATTCACCGTAGTTACTTCATGTAACCGATTCTGCTAGCGTTCTATTTCTTCATCAGAGTCTGAAGTGCAGGAACTCTCGCGATCCCATGTAATCCATCCATCCGCGGTGGGATTCACCCAATCTTGTTCTCTTGTTATCTTATATACAATCCAGGTCATCATCACTCTCATAACCATGGATAGGTTCAGTATAGCGCAATACTTTAGTGGGATCGAGGGGTACTATTACGCATAAGACTTCTTCTCAAAGATGATATTTTTCTTCTTTAGATTAATTATCCCATTCATATGAGTAGTCCAGTCAATTCCCAGGAGCATAGGATAGGGATTCTTGTCATCCATTATCTCTATTACTTCAAAATCAGCCAGCGCGCTTACTCCCTCAATATCCATGGTCACCCCCTATAGCCGCCCCATGGGGATGATTTTCTGTTGATTTTCCATCCTTAGCTGAAATGGAGACCATTTCAATGTAGGTCTCCCCATTCTCTCATAAGTATACTTTGGTAGGACATTCACATCTAACCCCAGGTCCAAAATGACCTGACCCATTTCATACTCTCCTATTTGTGCAGTCAGCATCATCTCTTGTCCCATTCTTGTTTTATTCTTACCAATCTTTCATACTATGCATGGCTCACCTGGCGCGGTTCTAGTGCATCTATTGATGAGTTCTTGTGATCCTTTCATAACCTTACTATCACGCAGTAACTTCACACAAGTTTCCAGGAAAGTCGTGAGCATAGAGGGGTCCATATCTAGCTTAGGCTTATCCTTGCTTCCTAAGGTGGATGCCTAAGTGAAGCTCTTCTTAGCTTCCATGAAGTCTTCACGAGCACGTTCCAAATTGAAGTCAGCCTCTTTTTCTAGGTCTTTGCGAACCCATGTACAGTCTTTTGGCTATTTCCCCTTATCATCTCCTATCGTGATTCCACTTATGAGTACTATATTTACGTTTGGATATTCCTTGCGCAGCTCAGACCTCATCATCTCGAAGTTCTGAGTCAGCGGAGGTGGTAGCACCCCTTTTGTCACGTATCCTAGCTACCAACATAGGAGAGTCTTCTGTTTCATGATAAAACAATGTGCAATACTTGCAAGATGGATGCATTGTATTATTGCAATCACGGGCATAGTGTCTTGGTTCTCCGAAGTTGTAGAAAATCAACTATCCTTGACCTCTGCCAGGTCCTCCTCTGCCTTAGTCTCGTTCGCACCCCTGAAATCCTATCCAAGCCATCCCTGCATTCTGGTCAAGGGGCCATGTTTTGGCTTGAATCCTAGAGGTTGGATTTCTATCCATCATCAATTCATAGCTCCTGCAAGTACACTCATCATGTCCTATCGACCTACAAAATTTGCAAAACAACTGTTGTGGTGCTTGTACATACTTTTGTAGCAAGTGATAGTTATCTGTGCCCTATTTTCGGACTACCTGACAGATAACACACCATAATGTAGGCCCCGTGCCAGGTCTTGCTTGAGCTTCTAGCCTTAAAAGCATCGATCCTCCTTCTACAATATAGTTTGCAAAGACCAGGCAATGGTTTTTGTCATGACCCTGACTCTTTCATTTCAAGCACCATACCTCCTCGCGTACCTCTGGTCGAATTGTCCTATCCTGCTCCAGACTTTTCATCTCAAGGCACAGATTCTTCAATTGCACATGGATCTGCTGAACTCCTAGATTAAGATCTTGCATCATAGTTTCATGTAGTCTCATGGCAATCTCCAAGGCCTCTGCCTGAATTGTTATCTTCTGTTGCAACAGTGCACTCCTTAAGTGTGGTAGTAGTGAAGCCACAAACCACTCACAATGTTGTCCATCTATCAAATTCATGTTGGCTTCGTGGATTATACATTTTAGCCTCTGATCTAGTTCCCAAGGCATCTCTCCTAGTTTCATCGCGATCTCGTTGAACCCCACAATCGACTACACCTCAAATTTAGGCCTACTAAATTCCCTATTTAGTGTTGTCTGGATGTCTGCTACTCCAACATTCAGGTTATCGTTAGAGTACTTAATATACCAAGTTAGTGCGCAATCTTACAGAGCACTAACTAGAGTTTCCTTCTTTATATGATCATATGTAACACCCTGAGCTTCCCATACAGCCCTGAAAATGAACCAGAATTGGTCCGGGTCCTCATTTCCCAAGCCTTTGAGCAAAGGCAACTTCACTGTATTTTCCATGCTGAACTGCGGTGGAGGTGGAGGTGGTATGGGTGAAGTTGGAGGTGAGGGTGGTGAAGTTGGAGGTGGTGTGGGCAGAGGTGGTATTCGATGGAATCCTTGTCTTATTAATTGAATAACACTTCGCAGAGAAACCTTTGCTATCCCTTCTTTGTCACTTCGTGGAGGTGAAATCAAGGGCCTATACTCTGGACCCTATTTTCCTTTGTTCTTGTAATTTTTTCCTCTTTGCATAGTCTTGAACATCAAAGTAGTTGCATAGCCTGTTTTTCGCACAACAAAATTTTAATCCAAGTATTCAAAGATTTTACGTACTTACCTCGCGGTCCTTTGAAAATGCATCGCTCTGCCTTACTATAGCTAATTGAGGTGTTGAGCGTGAATTAAGTAAAAAATCCTCCTATGATGCGATCGAGCCAATGATCAATAGTGTGGGTGATATTATCCTTCGATGCTTCCAACCTTCACACTAGCTCCAGGGTCCACGCAATAGGACTGTCAAGTTTGCACCTTCCTTGGATATCTACTAGCTTTGTGATCCACTCGTATAGATCAATAGGGAAGAAGCAAAAGAAGATCTCGTGGATCTCTTTATATAGGTATCTGTCCAACCAATCTCGAATCTCCTTCTTAGTTGGATTCCAGTGATATGACATCACATATCTCTTATGCAGATTTCGGTCTTGACAACAAAACCATTTTTTGGCTTGAGGGGGCCTGACCCAGGTTCAACATTAATTATCCAAACAAATCCCTACACTACTAGCCCTTTCGACATCATCCCGTGGAGCATGGACTAAAGTCTCACTCGAAGCAGTATGGGGGGATGCTTGAACCAAGTTCCCGCACCCTGAGATGGTTGTGATGTCTTTTGATTTCTTCTATCCCTACCTTCGCGCAAGTGATCTCACACTAGGCCTTGTAAAACAAACCCTCTATTTCGGCTTTCAATACCTTCACGAAAGTATACAATCAACCTTTGCGCAGCCCTAAACTATGGCCTAGGTACTTTCATGCTATTATGGTAGTGCACCATGCAGATTCCTCAATTACCCTAAGTGATTTGCTTATCTTGCTGAATACTTAAAGTTATCACTGCGTAATCAGATATTCATAATTGCGTTTAATTATTCAATGTAACCAAATTCATTTGTGGAAATTCATACATAATATATTCAAACCCTCCAATAGAACTAATACACAGAATTTGCAGAGTAAATCCTTTTATTAATGTCTTCCAAGTATTACAGACTCTGTTCACCCTGTGAACACAGCTACAGGGGTCTACGCACTCAGTTGCGGACTTCTACCCTATGCCTCTATGCACTCAGATGCAGAGCCTCTACCTATGCTACAACCCAAGACTTAGACTTCTTGCTCAAAATCTATGACTCTCTTACTTATTCTTTCTCTCTAACTACTTAGAGCTTAGCTATTTTTCTACAATCCCATGGTTTGCAGACCATGGGTAGATCTCTTACAATCGACTTTACTTTACAAAACTAAGGGTGGACTACCTTGTATGACACATAACAGCTTTGTGCTCTGCAGTGAAAAAATGCTGAGTCTTTACAATAATATTATAAAAATTGACTTAAACATGGGCTTTTAGCCCCAAAACTGCCCTTGGGGGATCCTGCTCCCAACATCTACTCTCTGATTGGTACTCTGATATTGTGCAATTTCTTAGGGATTTTCAATGTCTAACTGACCTTAAGTTGAAGCAGTGCAAAGCCCTGAAGATTAAAGCAGTAAAATACTACATTATCAATGTTAATATATACTTGAAAGACCCTCTTAATATCCTTTTTCTTTGTTTAACTAAAAAGGAAATAGAGGGAATTATAGATCAGTTCCATGCAGGCTTTTGTGGTGGACACTATACCTAGAGAGCAAGAGCCTACAAAATTTTAAAATCAGGATTCTACTATCCCACAGTTTTTAAAGAAGTAGGAGCAAGAGTAAGGAGTTGCATACCATGCTAATTATTTGTAGGAAAATAGAAACTGTCAGCACTTCCTTTGGTTCCAGTATTGGTTCATGCTCCTTTTCTACAATGATGGTTAGACTTTATAGGGGAAATTCATCCATAATCAAGAAATCAACACAGATGGATTTTAACTGCTATAGAATATTTTACCAAGTGGGTAGAAGCCATACCTGTTAAAAATGTAATTGATACTATTGTGATTAAATTTCTTGAAGAAATCATCCCATCAATATTTGGATGTCCTCAATAGATTGTTACAGATAATGCAGCAGCTTTTAGTAGTGTTAAAATGATTGAGTTTTGTCAAAAGTATTCAATCCTATTACACCATTCTGCACCATACTATCCACAGAAAATGGGCTAGCAAAGTCTTCCAACAAGATCTTAGTTAAGGTCATTAAGAAGACTCTTAAAGACCATAAAACGAGTTGGGACAACCATCTAATCCACACAATTTGGGAAAACAGAGTTTCTCCTAAGAGATCAATAGGCAAGTCTCCTTTCCCATTAGTTTATGGCAAGGAAGTAGTTTTTCCTACTCATTTAGATTTACCTCCTATGAGATTCCTTTAGGAATCCTATGAACAAAAAGATGAATTCTCAAGAAGGATTAATCAAATTATTGAGTTGAATGAAGATAGGGATGAAATTCAGTACAATCTAAGGAAATACCAAAATAAAATGAAAGAACTATTTGACAGAAAGGCTAGAAAAATAAATTTCAAGAAAGGTGACCTAGTGCTTAGGTGGGATACAAGGAGAGAATATAAAGGCAAGTATGCAAAATTTGACAACCTTTGGTTTGGTCCATTTAGCATTGCAAAAGTAAAATGGAACAATACATTCATCCTATAGAATTTGGAAGGAGAGTATTCCTTATTTCCAGTCAATGGGAAATACTTGAAACGTTACATTCAGTATTAATTTTTCTTCCATTCAATCATCATCTGTAAATATCCGGAGAGTTTATTTTGTTTTTGAAAAAATTGCAAGTGAGTATCTGTTTCAGCAAAGACTCCATAGCTCGAGGAGAAGGCACTTGGAAGGCAAGTGAGTATCTGTTTCAACAAAAAACTCCATATCCCGAGGAGAAGGCACTTGGATCTGCTTATTCTCTACATCCCACAGGGGGGAGCAGTCCCTAACTGGAGCCAATGTTGTAACATTATTTGGTTTGGATGAGTTAGTATATTAGCCAAAAATAATTTTAAAATGTTAAGTTAGGATATGGATGCAAAAGAAAGAAAAGTTAAAATGTTAGGCCAATTTAATGTTTTATAGGCATCCATATCAATAAAATGATAGGAATTAGCTTCCCTAAACAAATAAGGAAAAAGAAAAATAAAAATGTTAGGGAAACAAAAAATAAAAGAATGGCTTCATTTCATATTTTTATAAATGCACAGGCTGCTAGTCAAAATGTGCCACAAGTAAAATATCAAATGTTATTTTCATGTGCAAAAGAAAAGGCAAAGGAGTAAATGTTTTTCTCTAAGGTTTTATATATCGATTAATTTTGGTATTAATTCCCTATCCCTAGGTTTTCAAAACCCCAAATTTCCCCATCCGCTCATACTACCTTCCACCCACTTATTCTAAAGTTTTAACACCCCTCTCATACATCACAAATTTTCCCAACTATGGTAAAATAATTCCTGTTGGCCCCATCGGGTGTCCTGTCACGTCATGTTAACGCTCCACCACCTCTCACTCCATCTACACCCATCTACCAATATCTGATGGCCCACATAATATTTCGGCCCCCCCTCACCATCTGAACTTTACCGTCGGGGGCGGGAGTTCAAAATGGGCGGTATTCAAAACCACGCCCGCCCCTACGTGTCAGCACCATAAATTTTCAGACCCCCCTTTGGTGAAACTGCTAACCCCTCTCCCCCCCTCCGAAAAACTATTTCCCTCACTCTAGATACTTCTCTTTTATCCGTTGTGCTCCTGCCATTCACCTCCCACCACATCATTTTCCCATTAACTCCACCAATTGCTTCCTCCACAATTAAGTCATTAAGTAGTAAATGGTTTAGTCATTAATCCAATGGACCCGCACCACCTTCAATGGAAAATCCACAATGTTATATAAGCTTCCCTTTCACTTTTTAACAGGTTACTGAATTCATGAAATTTCACTATCATTGCTTTATTATACGTGTTATCACTCAGATTTTCTTAGAAGTTGTAGGAAGAGGAACGGGGTCCGAGGTAACCACAAACCAATTTTTAAGTACAAAATCTAGCCAATCTATACCTAGAGAGGGCTATCTCTTTAAGTTTTAGCTTTGTTTTATAAGGTTTTAGGCTAGTTATGAAAGCTTTGGGATTTTGAATGGGTTTGGTGGTGAAATTCAATAGAAGATGGGTAGAACTGAATATTTCAGGCCATTAGGTTAATGGAGTCAACAGAAGATGGCTCAACTGGATTTGGTTTTTCAACAAAGGATGGCTTCACAGGGCAAGATAGCTAAAACAAGGAGCAAATGGTAACTTGAAAGGATGGGATGGTCTCAAAAGGGAAGAAGGGAAATTAAGAATCCCTCCACATGTTTTGAGAAGAGGGAATTTAGATGATCACCAATAAGAAGAAATTAAGGATTTTTTACTAAATGATCTAAATGATAAACTAAGAAGCAGGAGAAATTAAGAATACTTTGCCTATGATAGTTTAGAGGAAAACATTAAGAATAAAAATGATTGAAAACAGATTGCACTTAAGCACTTTTTGAATTATACTTTTTCGTTTTAATTTTCAGATATGGAACATAATTGAAATATTAAACAAGAAAACAATAACACATGAGATATAGAATACTTATTTGTCTGGTGTTTTTCACATGAATCCTATGGAAAGTCCTTCATATCAATTCTTCATCCAGCTACCCATGAAAGATTTTGTCCAACAACACTTTATTCCAAAGTAATCAGTTTTACAGAAATGTCTAAGAATCCATCTCCAATACTCCGAATGAGGGAGTATTTATACAAAAGTTTTACAATAAAATATCTCATAACAAAAAGAGATATATTCTAGAATGACTAACTATAAGTTACATGAAAGTAGAGATAGATGGTCTCTAAGATAGAAGATAAAGTAAACTGATGGTTTGCTGTCCTTGTTTTTATGGATGAGCTGGAGGCATGCCTTATGATGAAGCATATTGTTGTCTTCCTCGTAAATCAGTGCTGGCTATTCTACTTTTCATCTTCTTACTGATACACTTTGACCTGTTCTGATACTCTTTACCTATTTGATCCTTGTTCATGCTCTTTTATCACCATTAACTGTAGTAAATAATGAAAATTTACTTTTTTACCAAGGATAAATTACAAAATTTCTAGCATTTTTGTCCACCATTTTCCCTGTGGTATTTTGGTCCTTTGAAGTTTCCTGAGGATTTCATCAGTCTCGACGTACTTGAAAAAAGTACGTTGAAATAGAAACAAATGCTTTAACTCATGTTCAATATAGAAAAGGTTCTCTAGACTATCATAGAGAACTCTACCCGTAGGCAGTGCCTTTGGTGCTCATGTACTAGTTGATGAAATGACTTGGTTATCAGCATATTGAGCCAATTTGTCAACATAATCTATATGCCTCATCAATTTATCATTAATAACTAAAGGGCTAGGGAGTCCTCTGCTCTACAAAATATCAAATTTCTCCATAAAAACACTAATTTCCTCTTGCATGTTTTGGCATCTCCTTTCCAAATTCTGGATTAGAGACCTTTTAGTCAATACCTTCTTGACTTCTAGAATAGTCCCTATTCTGTATTCAATGCCCAGTTCTTCAAGCTGGTACTTATTCTTGCTATTCAAAAAAATTATAATCTCGGTGGCTTCCTTAGGCATCCTTCCTAATTCTTCCTTAGTTTTGTGGATTTCTTCAAGAGCTACCTTTACCAAATCAATTTGTTCAAAGATTATTTGTATTGATGGCCAAAAATCATTTATTGACTGAGTGATGTTGGTCCAAAGAATCTTCTTAATGTCTGCTAAGGGCTTTTTAAATGTGAGGTTTTTCTCTAATGATTTCACCCGTTGTTCTAACCCTTTATTTTCCCTTACTTTTTCAGCAAAATTAATCTTGGCAATATCATATTTTTGTTCTAAGGTAACAAATTGTTCTTTTACCTTTTGTAATTCTGAGACTTGGAGCTTCATCTCCTCCATTGATTTTATCAATTCATCTGTGCTTAAACCTGAAGTTTTTGCTGGTGTTGTTCCTATACCTGTACCTGTGATTACTTCAGCTGTGACCAAAGGGACATTAGCTGCTAGAGCTGTTTCCAGTGGTGAAGGGAGTGCAATGGAGACCAATGGTATCACATTTGGAGGTTGAAAGGTCGACTCTCCCTGCTTGCTTTTGACTAATTTTTCTAACTCTTGCTCGGTCTCCTTCAATTGTCTATTAAGCTGTAGGACTAAGTCCATAAGCTCTTCTTCATACTTCTTTTGAAAAAATTCTGCGGTTTGTGGATGTTTTGATGGTGGTAACTTTAGCTGCTTTCTCAAGGCAGCTATGTCTTCATCTTTTTTCTTTATCAAGGCTTCTGCAGCCTTCACATCCCTTGAATTATGACCCAATCCAATCACTAACTCTTCCAAAGATTTAATTCTGTTGTCTTTAGCCTGTGAGGAGGCTCTCTCTAGCTATAACTGGGAAGTTATATTATTTAAAGAATTTTCCAATCTTTGGGCCATCATGGCTTTACAGTCAAAGTTGAATATATCATTTCCCTTGTTTGCCTGTGTAACTCAATCTGATCCAAGGAATGAATATCTTTTTCCATGACCTCAAAATTTGTTTGAAGGTAATCTGTAGTTGTCTGAGGTTGTTGTACTTTAGGCTTGAAGAGCCTCATTTCCATTTTTCCCTCCTTTATGTCATAGGTTGACATCAACCTATTCTGATTAGTGGGAGCCATTTTTAAATATTGATTATAGACTTGGATCCTTAATGGCTCATTCCTAGCTTTTATTTCCTTGAATTGCTTTTTAAAATCCAGGTTCTCATTTCCTAGAGGCTTAAAGGATGACCCTTTAGCACTCTATTGTCTCTCCAGCTCCTATCTCGGTGAGCTAGAAGGTTTCCCACATGCTGGGAAGGTTTGGTGACTCTCTACACCTTCTTTTCTTTGGCTATCTATGGTTTCTTCAAAAAATTCCTCTTCTGAATGAGGATTTAGCCTGTGCCTTTTAGCACCAGGCTGGTCTGATGGAGCACTGGCAGGGGTAGCTACTTCCCTATTTCTTTTTTTTTTCTTTTCCTCATTCAGAGGAGTCTACAAAATTGGGGGCTCTTCTACATTAACTTGAGTTGGATGAGCTTATGTTTGAGCCTTCTCTTGAGAAGTTTCAGGCTGTTTAGACATGACTGATTGTTCTATTACTTCGGTGCTGATCTCTAGTCTATTTCCCTTGGATGTCCCTGTAAGTGGTGTATTGGGATCCTGTGAGTGCCTCTGAGAGGTTTCAGCTGTAGAGGCACTGATCTCTGATGCTGACCTTTGAGAAGTTTCAAACTGTACCTGTCTAAAAGAATCCAGGTCAAGTGTTTTTTCAAGATCCTTCATTACATTTTCTATATTGACCTGCTTAGTATCAATTTCTATTAGGGTACCTTCCCTCCATTCATCCATATTAGCAAATTGTTCAATCTCTGGAATTCTGTGATGTATGTAAGGTGGTAGTCTATTTTTCATCCTTCTATCACAGCTGAAACTATGGGGATCATAAAGAATCCAACTAAAACTTTGTGTAATTTCAGATGATCTTCTAGGATTTTCTCTGCTTGTTTCCATGCTTCTCTAGTGTTGCAGATGAAAGGGCCTAATTGATTCTTGATTCTGAGTTGCACTTTCTTGTTGGCTTTGTTAAAATAAACCAAATCTAAATTTATCATTTGTCTGTAATATTCCAATGAAAAGTCTCATTGGAACATATTTTGGTAACTTGAAAGGGGAAAGTTCACACCCATATATACTTATTTTTGTATGGTTCTAATATAAATACTAGTCACCCACTTTGTATTGTTTGGAGAGCTGAAGGATTCTCTTAATGTCATCACTGATTCTGGGAGGTGGAATCCCTGTCAGCAAGGTGGTCATTGGGTGGACAAACTGATCAATGAACTCATTATATGAATAAGGGTTATCAAACGATTTATGGAAGATGGAAGTCCAAAAGATGACAGATATTGGATTACCCTTAGTATCCAGTTTGTTGACAGAAAATGGGAAATTGTCTGACTGATAGTAAAGCATAAGGTGGTATATGAAGGTGGTATACTTGAAAACTCTTTCATTTTCTAGTCTGAAGAACTGGTCATGAATCTTGTTAGCAATAAATGAGGCATAATCATACGTGATCGTAGGGGGCTGTCCAGGAGTAAAGATAGACAACAACACTAGAGTCAGTTCATCTACATACTCATTAGTGTTGAATCCCATGACTATAGATATCATATCGACTATGATTTTACCCATATCAGTGAAGAAAACTTGTATATAAGGATGTGGATTCTTAGCTTGATATTGTTTTAATATGAAGGTCTAGCAGAGGCAATAAAGTTCATATTGGGACATTTTGGTTGATTTCTCAAGTAAATGTCCAATGAAAATGGGGGTGAGGGCCTGGCTAGAGTGAAATTGCAGCATCTCATTGATTGATTCAGCAGTTATTGGGAAAAGGACTATTTGGTTGGGAGACATGACTGCTCTGCAGTTTGGGTCATAATTGGCATGGCAGAGATGGATTACGTCAAGGAAAACATGGACAGAAGGGAGAAAATATATTGGGAGATTGGATTCCCACAATCCTATGGCATCATAGCCATTCAAGTAGTTATCTCTACATTGACAAAAGACTTTGAGGTGATTTTTATTAGTGGCTAAGTCTTTTATTTGGAAGTCTTTATCTACGAGAGGCAGATAGTCTAAATCTCAATGAGGAGCGTTAATGGGTGCAATGTTCAAAGCCACCGGTGTCTCCATTTCTGGTTCTTGTGGATTCAGAATGGAAATTGAGGTTTTCTTTGCAAAAATGGGTAAAATAGAGGGTCTAGAGGATTTGAATGGTGAAAATAATAATAGAATTATGGTGATTTTCGGCTCTTTTGTCAATTTACAGTGGAAAAGAGGTAGTTGTAGGGTTTTTTGTTGGGAATTTGATAAATACCTGTTTTTGGGGGACGAGCAATGAAAGGCAGGTACTGAGTGTGGTTGGAGGGTTCTGGGTGGCGTCGGCTACAAGGTTTGGAGCAGGTTGGCGACTTAAAACTTGAGCTAGTTGACCTCGACGTTCGTTTGCATGGGTGTAAAAGTTTACAGAATAAAACAATGAAAATGGATTGTTTTAGTTTATGTACAAAGTCAAGGGTTTGCGGGTTTTAGGATTCAGATGGGTGATGTCGGTGGCGAATGATAGGATGTTTTTTCATTTAGTGGGGAGGTAGTAAGCAGTTTTATCACATCGCTTATGGGGAAAGGGCGCTATTTAGCCTTGGGCCAGTGATTCCATAGAGTGGTTGACGAGTGGTAGGGGCACTGTACATGAAACCTCTTTCTGATTGCATGCTAATGCGCAGTCACAAAGGGTTGTGCGATATACATAATAGTCGTCTGATCTCGGGGGCTTGATCGAATTACTATCAGGAGATACGAAGTGATGGCGGTTCAACAAAGGCGGGCCCGATATGTTTAAGAGTTATTTAATCATATCGAGTGTGACAAGATAGGTTAAGGGCGCTGTTAATTAATCGTGAGGGTTAATTAATCCCTTTTTAGTGTGGTGGGGGTTAGGGTTGTTAATTAGTTATGGATGAACTAATTAATCCATATTTACAACGAATTATGGTTATATTTTAACTAGGGGTGGGATATATAATATTTCGGGTTTATTAGATAGTTACAATAATAAGGGAATGGATCGATTTTATAAGGGATTTATAAACTAATACAAGTTAATAGTCAATATGACATAATGAACGCAAAAGCGCTAAGCATAAAAACATTTGATGTGGTATTCAAACTTAGGCTTAAAGTGAAAAACAGTTTTTTGTGGATAACATTCTAATTTTCCTAAGTAAAATAGAATTTTACTTTAGGAAAAACTTATCAAAGGAATAAATTATTTATGAACAGGTATGATTATTTAATGAATGGTTTTAAGTACTTAGGTTTTATAAATTATTGGGCTGAGGGTCCGGTCCCTTCAAAAGTCAGAGAAATGCTCTAAGCCCCTTTAATTTAATAAATACCTTGGTACTTAGGGAAAATTAGTAAAAATTTAGGGAAAATGAGTAGGGAAGTTAATTATTCTAACTTTGCTTGCTCGATATGTCTTTTATGTACTGCATTCCTTTGCCTCATGATGAAAATAAAAGATTTGCACATTTGAACCTCATCATTCACCATATGTTATTCTGCAACCATCAACTACCTACCCTACCTACTTTAACCCAGCATTTTTACTTCTTTATTAGGGTGCACTTAGACTGGTAAACCCTTATCAAACTTTTCTTTCCTTTTACGTATCAATGTCTATCTAAGTCTACACTTATTACATCCAAGGGCTCAGATTAAACTGTTGAGCTCCTTTTATTCACTTTACCTATCTACTTATCTGCCAAGATTACACTGTTTGATCAGATATTTATTCTCTATTTCTAAAACATGCAATTGAAAAATGAAGTAGCCATGTTTAAACTGTTTGGTTATTCATGAATTGTGGCATAAGTGATAAGCTACACACAATTGTTTATTTTACAACAATAAAAAGTAGTGGCATTTAGACTTGCACACTTTCATGGTCTTTTCTTTTTGTTGGGGTTCATTTTCTTTCATTTTTTGACCTTTTTTATTCTTTTTACCCTTTGATTTTTGTTTTAGGGCATACCCTCTTTATATTTTTTTAAATTTTTTTATTTTTTGAAAATATAGAAAACCTTTGCAACAAGTAAAGGTATTAACATATTACATATCTCATCAAGTCAATCATATATATGACACCTATTGGTAGAGGGGCATAATAGTGGCTCCACTTGGGATGTCTTTTCCTGGTGGAAAGTCAAGAACAGTAGATCAGATGGCCTCTGAATGACTTTGACTGTGTTCTGCAATCTTCTCCTGCTTACTTCTTTATTGTATATATGATAGTGATACTTTTGAAGATTAGGGCATTCTCTGCGGGCTTCAACTCCAAAAGTTGTTATCCAATCAAAACTGTGAAATTACAAAGGATATAGTACATACATGTTAAAAATCATGGTAGCATTAATAAGTAGGATCAAAGTAATGTTTTAACATCCGACCATTGACTGGTCCCTCTTTTGCTTTTGTGCATAGATAATGTATGGTCCTTTCCATAGGAAGTCAAACTTCCCATGTTTCCACTTATCTTCTCTTCTAGAATCCCATCTTAACACTTTATCTCCAAGGTGGAAATCTTCTGCCTTGGTTCTTTTATCAAAAATCTTCTTGAGCTTCTCCTGCAACACTTGGGATCTTTGGTACACCTCCTCTCTGGTCTGCTGTAAATTGATGGTATGGTTTATCCTTCTTTGAATATCATTAAGTTCCACTTGAGCTTCTTGGAGTAGTTTCATAACAAGAACTCCTAATGATGAAGGAAATACAACCTTCATGCCATATAATAATTCATAAGGACTGGTGCCAATGGATTTTTTAGTTGTAAGTCTGTCTGCCTATAGTGCATTTATCAGTTTCTTATGCCAAGTCTTTTTATTTTCTTCCAATAGTTTTTTGATGATATTAATGAGACTCTTGTTGGAAGATTCAGCTAGTCCATTCCCTTGTGGATAATAGGCTATGGAATGGCCCACGGTAATGTGGTACTTATTGTAGAAACTGATCATCTTCTTTGATTTAAAAGTTGCAGCATTATCAGTAATGATTTTAGTAGGGAAACCAAACCTGGACAATATATTGGTTTCTAGGAAACCTACGATCACTGTATCATTGGTCTGTCTAGAGGGGATGGTCTCTATCCATTTAGTAAAATAGTCAGTGGCAGTGAGTATCCATTTATGTTGGCTAGAGGAGGAAGGATGGATTTCACCAATGAAGTCAAGATCCCATTGTTGGAAAGGTTTCTCAGTAGAAATGGGTTCCAGGGGTAAAGGCAATAATTTTCTCTTGCCCTAAAAAATTTGACATTTATGGTAAGAAGTGACAAATTTCTTCACATCAGCAAACAAGGTTGGCCAATTGAAACCAACCCTTAGGATTTTATCTACAGTTGATTTCCCATAAAGGTGTCCACCACAGTCTCCTGCATGAAATTCTTGGACAGCCTTGTCAGTTTCATCTTTTAATAAACAATTCAATAAAACTCTTTCATTATTTTTCCAAAAAAGAGCATTGTCTAAGATACACAACCTTGAAGCTTTCATTTTTAAAAACATATTCTTTGTTCTGGATAACCCTGGAGGAGCCTGCAGGTTTTGTAAAACATAGATTACATTAGCATACCAAGGTGAGTTTGAAAAGGCCTCGCTGATTTGTAGAGTCGCCATCTCCTGTTCGTCATCCAGTTCATTTATGTCTAATGCTTGACAATTCGCTTCTGCCATGAGTTTGGCAAATCACTGTCCTTTTGTTAGTTTTGTAGGTTTTATTTCAATATCATATTCTAAGATGGTAGCAATCCATTTACCCCCTTTTCCCTCAATTCCATCCTGAGTCGGGATGTTCTTGACAACTGTGTTTTGTACATAGGCTATCACATGAGAATATAATATGTAGACTCTGAAGTCTTTAATGGCTTTTACTAGTGCAAAAGATTTTTTCTCCATGATTTTGTATTTTAAAGATGTATTTCTGAGTGATTTACTAAAAAAGGCTATAAGTTTCTCACTTCCCTGGTCATCTTTTTGTAATAAAACAACTGCTATAGTGTGCTCTGAGGCAAAAGAAAAAATTATGAAGTCTCTATCAAATTGAGGACTTGTAAGGACTGGTGTTCTAGTTAGAGCCATTTTGATTTCTTCAAATCCTTGTTTGGCTTCTACTATCCATTTTATACTTGAATCCTTTTTTAACATACTCATTAAGTAATCTAATGAGTTCTGCTAAGTTAGATATGAATCTTCTCAAAAAAATTATCTTCCCTAAGAAAGATTGAAGTTCTTTGATACTTCTTAGATGAGGTGTCTATAGTATAGCTTCAATTTTGGTAGGATCAATTCAAATGCCATCCTTTGAAATAATATGACCCAAGAGTTTACCTTCCTCTAGGCCAAACAAAGACTTCTTTGGATTCAAAGAGATACCATATTTTCTGCATTTTAAGAAGACTTGTTTGAGATGGTTCAAATGCTGCTAATCTAATTTAGAAAAAATAGTTAGATCATCTAGATATATAACAAGAAAATCATGAATCTCTTTAGCAAATGCAATGTCCATTTCCCTTTGGAAAGTAGCTCATGCGTTTTTAAGTCCAAATGGCATTTTCATATACATAAATGTGCCCCATGGTGTTGTAAAAGATGTTTTCTCTTGGTCATCAGTATGAACTAAGATCTGGTTATATCCTGAAAATCCATCTAAAAGAGAAATTCTAGAAGAACCTACTACCCTTTGCAAAATATGGTCTATCTTGGGTAAATGATAGTTATCTTTAAGGGAGACCTTATTCATATTTCTCAGATCAACACATAATCTTATTTCCCCATTTTTCTTCCTAGTAGGTACTAAGTTAGAAACCCACTCTGAAAATCTAATAGGGGCAATTATCTCTGCTTCATACATTCGTTTAATTTCTTTTTCAATCAGTGGTAATAACACAGGGTTGATTCTTCTGAGTTTTTGCTTAAATGGCTTCTGGTCTTCTTTCAGAGGTATTATATACTGAATTATTGAGGTTTCATATGATTTCAAATCCTTGTAACTCTAGGCAAAGATATCCTGGAATTCTCTTATCAGTTCAACATATTTTATTTTCTGATCAGGTAGTAAAGACTTTGATAGTTTGATCGTCTTTGGATTGTCTTCCATTCCTAAATTATATTATTCAATGTCTGCCTTTAATGGTTCCATCTTTGGTTTCTTAGGAATATCATTGGAATCAAAGAGGTCTTCAAGAGGAGTTAATCCTTTGGGTAGATGATTGTCTTTTAGGTCAATAATCTCTGTTTCTTCTTCAATTATCTCATCAAGGTCCATTTGCTTTAGGTCTTAAACTTCTTTTCTAGTGAATTTTGTGGGATGAAGCATTTGAATTGAATTGTTTTCTAAAATGTTGGTTTCTACCTCATCTATTTGATTTGAATTAATGACTGTATCAATGTCTATGTAGCTGCTAGAAAATTCTTCATCTAAAGTTAAAAAGTTGTTAATCTGCTCATCACTATCAAAGACCTGCCAGTTCTTCAGATTGTCAGGGATGGCTGGTCTATGCCTAATTTTAGTAGTAAACTGATTATTAGGTTTGAAAGGTAATTTGCAGGTGCTGGCAAACATGGCTAGACTGTGAGCATGTAAGTTGTGTTTTCTAGGCACTACGACAAGCTTAGTTTCGAGAAAAGTATTGAGAATCTCTATGACTGTTTCTCTATAGTATCTTAATCTAGGATCCCTAGTTAAGTACTTCCCTTTGATATGTTTAATGATTAATTATGAATCTCCTATGACAGATACTCTAATTTCTCCTAATCTTTTGACAAGTTTAAGTCCTAGCAAAAGAGCTTCATACTCTGCCATATTATTTGTGCACTTAAAATTTAATCTGTAGGCATGGCCTTCAGCATGGTCATTTTCTAGGTTGTATACCCAAACTCTTCCCCCTTCCCCTAATTTATTGATTGAGCCATCAAATTCTGAATGCCAAAGAATTTCATGCACATAATCAGTGTTAGGGGTGGTGGGAATTTGTTTAAAAGAGGGGTTTAGTTTTTCATTCTCATCTGGTTTTTCTTTGTTGTCTAAATTATCATTGATATCTTAGATTTCTTGAATCTAAACAGTTGATTTTTCTTTTTTAATTTCTTTTGGTTCTACTACTAAAACTTCTATAGTGTTGGCAGGATTTGTTTCAGTATTATAAAGAATGAATGAATCCATATCAGAGTGTACTGAGTAGATGGGGAAATTTTGTGGTTTTTCCTGACTACTTGCTACATATTTCATTAACGTTTCTCTATATAGTTTCTTTGGTTGACTGAAAACCAAGATAGTAGAATAAGACATGTCCAATTGAAGTGATCCTTGAAGCGTAGCACCCTAGGACCTGGACAATAACATACCATATTTCAATGATATATTTTCTACTACTATATCCATTAGGATTGTTTTTGCAGGGTATTGAACTAAAGAAATGCACAAGTCTTTAATCAATCCTAAACATCTCACCTGACTAGAATCAAAAGAAAAGAGGTCTTTGTATGGTCTAGTGATGTCTAGGTCTAATTTTTCCATTACAGACTTAGGCATAAGGTTATGAGATGTTCTAGAATAAAACATGGCATTGTGAAGGATTTTACATGTATATTTCAACTCACATAGAAAGGAGGAATACTTCCTTTTAAATGTTTTCCATTTACTTCAGGGCCAAAGATTAATTCTGGTTGGTCATCAAAAACATTAACTGAATCTTCAATTCTAGTGATTTTAAGTGATTTGTTGATTTGACTTCGGTAGGCATCATGTTTAGCTAATTCAGACAATGGAACAACAATCTTAAGTTTGCCTACTTCAGTTTCTAGATTGAAGGGTTTTTCTGTTTGGGCTTTTATGTTTCGAACAATGGGATTCTCTCTATTTTATGTGTTTTATGCATTTTTCTCCTTTTTATGAGTGGGGTTAAGATTAGCAGTTTCTCCTAAATCAGCTTCTGGAGGTTCTTCCATAGTTCCCTTAGAAGGAAGGAGAGTGGAAGACTGTTTGTTATTTGGTTGATTGTCAGAGACATCTTCAATTATTGGATTAGGAGGGTTGTTGTTAGATCTAGAAAGAATTTGTACAGGTGCAGTGACTGCTTTGCCTTTGATGGGTTGTTCTGGAGCTTTATGTTTGTTGGCTTCAGGAACATCAATTCTTCTACTCCTTAAGTTATACTACTTATGCACTTCGCAGATGGCTATGTCATATCCCTCCCTAAAGTCAAACGATTCACCTGACTAAGTTTGAAATTGTTTAAGAATGTGGGCCTCTTGATTATCTTGAGTCAAGAAAACTTCTCCTTCATTGTTAAGTCCCATAAGATTTATTTAAGTGTCTTCTTGTGGACCTTTAGAGTTAGAAGCTTCTACATGATTCTCTTGGAAAGGGGGTCTAATGTTTTGGTCTAGAATAGTCTTCCCAAGGTTATGGTTTTTTCAGAAATTAGGATTTCTCCCTGTGTTGGTCGGCTGACCATCCCAAGGGGTTTTTATTTCAATTGTTTCCACTCTGTATCCTAGTCTATCCATCCCTTTAATTATAGCATCCAGTTTCTATTCAAAAGGTGAGGCTTCTTCTTTCACTGGTATTCTTCTTTCACTCCTAACCTTGACTCTTTTAGACATCAGGTTGGCTTCAACACTAACAGCTATACTTTGAATATCTTCCAAAGTTCCAGGGGCTCATTCCCCTGGCTGAAAAGCCATATCCGAATCAAATCCATCTGGGAATTTGATCAAGGCCAAATCAGGTGGGGGTCTGAGGTTTTAAGGGATGGCATTGTAAACAGTGTTGAACCTAGTGCAGTGATCCTGCACAGTTTCTTGAGTTCCTCTGTTGAGGTTTTCATACTTAGATAAGATCTAAAGAGGGTCTTTCTTTTTCTCCCAATGATTCAGGAATTGTCTATAAAGAGTTTCTAGGCTATCTATGTTGTTTGCTGCTAGAGCCCTAAACCAAGTTCTGACTTCCTCAGTTAGACTCTGAACAAATATTCTCATTCTTACATCATCATCAGATATCTCGTATATTTCAAAGCAGTCAGTCATTTTTTTGGTGTGTTGTTGGGCTGTATAGGCACCAATACCATCGAATGGAGTGATTTTACTTTGGTAATCTTGAGGCATGGCACCTAAATTGGCTGGTAAAACCAGGGGGTATACATGTTTTCCATGGCTATAGGTACGACTGAAACAATAGCTAGGGTAGGGATAACAACGGGTGTTTGGGTTGTGGATGGAGGGGTAGAAGGAGGGGTCTGTTGTGGGGTGGTTTGGGGTTGAGATGTATGAGGAAACAGTGAGGAGCTTGCAGAAGCAGCAGTGGTCATAGAGGGATTGGGTGTCCCTTCAGAGGTAAACTCAGATTGTATTGAATTCTGCAAATGTTTGTCAATTAAGAAACTCACAGCTTCAAACTATAATTCTTCTATGAATACTGGGTCTAGGACCAAATCAATTAATTCGGAATCAGAAGATGTTCTAAACAAAGAGGTCTCAAAGTGCTCATCAAAGGGTTTGTCTTCAAGATAGATCCACCTAACAGGACATGATCTTGATCTTTACGTGGGTTGAGAACTGGCAGTACTTTATTGACTTTCTTGTCTCTTAAGAATTCCGGGGATCAGATTAGGGTTCTCAAACACTGGTGGTGGATTGAGATTAGGATTTTCTCTAGTGTAACGAGTCCTTTCTAAAGCCAGGCTTCTTGGTTTTGATTTTCTAAATTTATATCAACAAAAAACTTCTGTGATTTTTTTAAGATGCTTTAGATTTGAATTCAAACTTTCCTAAAGATTTGTTTGACTGAGGAACTGGTTACCCAGTGGAGTCTCCACTATGTTATCACTTAGATTTTCCTAGAAGTTGTAGGAAGAGGAAAGGGGTTTGAGGTAACTACAAACCAACTTTTAAGTATAGAATCTATCTAATATGTACTCAGGGAGGGTTCTCTCTTTAAGTTTTAGCTTTGTTTTATAAGGTTTTAGGCTAGTGATGAAAGCTTTGGGATTTTGAATGGGTTTGGTTGTGAAATTCAATAGCAGATAGGTAGAACTGAATATTTCAGGCCATTAGGCTAATGGAGTCAACAAAAGATGGCTCAACTGGGTTTGGTTTTTCAACAAACGATGGCTTCACAGTGAAAGATAGCTAAAACAAGGAGCAAATGGTAACTTGAAAGGATGGGATGGGCTCAAAAGGGAAGAATGACAATTAAGAATCCTTCCACATGTTTTGAGAAGAAGGAATTTAGATGATCACCAATAAAAAACAATTAAAGATTTTTTACTAAATGTCTAAATGATAAACTAAGAAGCAAGATCGATTAAGAATACATTTCTTATGATATTTTAGAGGAAAACATTAAGAATAAAAACGATTGAAAATAGATTGCACTTAAGCACTTTTTGAATTATACTTTTTCGTTTTAATTTTTAGATATGGAACATAATTGAAATATTAAACAAGAAAACAATAACACGAGATATAGAATACTTATTTGTCTGGTGTTTTGCACATGAATTCTATGGAAAGTTCTTTGTATCAATTCTTCATCCAGCTAGCCATGAAAGTTTTTGTCCAACAACACTTTATTCCAAAGTAATCAGTTTTACAGAAATGTCTAAGAATTCACCTCCAATACTCCGAATGAGGGAGTATTTATACAAAAGTTTTACAATAAAATATCTCATAACAAAGAGAGATATATTATAGGATGACTAACTATAAGTTACATGAAAGTAGAGACAGATGGTCTCGAAGATAGAAGATAAAGTAAACTGATGGTTTGTTGTCCCTATTTGAATGACGAAAATAATAACAGAATTATGGTGATTTTGGGCTCTTTTAGTCAATTTACAGTGGAAAAGAAGTAGTTGCAGGTTTTTTGTTGGAAATTTGATAAATACTTGTTTTTCGGGGACGAGAGATGAAAGGCAGGTACTAAGTATTGTTGGAGGGTTCTGGGAAACGTCGGTTGCAAGGTTTGGAGGAGGTTGGAGACTGAAAACTCGAGCTAGTTGACCTCAGTGTTCATTTGCATGGGCATACAGGTTTATAGAATAAAACGATGCAAATGATTTGTTTTATTTTATGTACAAAGTCAAGGGTTGGCAGGTTTTAAGATTCGAACGGGTGAAGTCAGTTGAAAATGACAGGATGTTTTTTCATTTAGTGGGGAGGCAGTAAGTGGTTTATATCACACCGCTTATGCGGAAAGGGCGGTATTTAGCCTTGGACCAACGATTCCATAGTGTAGTTGATGCATAGCAGGGGCACTATACATGAAACTGCTTTGTGATCACGTGCTAACATGTGGTCAGAAGGGTTTGTGCGATATACATAATAGCCATCAAATCTCGGGGGCTTGATCGGATGACTGTTGGGAGATACAAAGTGATGGGGATTTAACAAAGGTGGGCCTGATATGTTTAGGAGTTATTTAATCATATCGGGGGTGACAAGATAGGTCGAGGGGCTATTAATTAACCGTGAGGGTTAATTAATCCATTTTCAGTGTGGCAGGGGTTAAGGCTGTTAATTAGTTATAGATTAACTAATTAATCCCTATTTATGATGAATTATGGTTATATTTTAACTGGGGGTGGGATATATAATATTTCGGGTTTATTACATAGTTACAATAATATGGGAATGGGTCGATTTTATAAGGGATTTATAAATTAATACAAGTTAATAGTCAATATGACATAATGAATGGAAAAGCGCTAAGCATAAAAACATTTGATGTGTGTATTCAAACTTAGGCTTAAAGTTAAAAAGGGCTTTTTGTGGAAAACATTCTAATTTTCCTATGTAAAATAGAATTTTACTTTAGGAAAAACTTATCAAAGGAATAAATGATTTATGAATAGGTATGATGATTTAATGAATGGTTTTAAGTACTTAGGCCTTATAAATTATTGGGTTGAGGGTCTGGTCCCTTCAGAAGTTAGAGAAATGCTCTAAGTCCCTTCAATTTAATAAATACCTTGGTACTTAGGGAAAATTAGTAAAAATTTAGGGAAAATGAGTAGGGGAGTTAATTATTCTAACTTTGCTTGCTTGATATGTCTTTTATGTACTGCATGCCTTTGCCTCATGATGAAAATAAAATATTTGCACATTTGAACCTCATCATTCACCATATGTTATTCTGTAACAATCAACTACCTACCCTACCTACTTTAACTTAGCATTTTTACTTCTTTATTAGGGTGCATTTACACTGGCAAATCCTTATCAAACTTTTCTTTTCTTTTACATGGAAATGCTTATCTAAGTCTACACTTATTACATCCAAGGGCTCAAATTCAAATGTTGAGCTCCTTTTATTCACTCTATCTATCTACTTATCTGCCAAGATTACACTGTTTGGTCAGATATTTATTCTCTATTTCTAAAACATGCAATTGAAAAAAGAAGTAGCCAAGTTTAAATTGTTTGGCTATTCATGAATTGTGGCATAAGTGACAAGCTGCACACAATTTTTTATTTTACAACTGTTGGAGAGGTAAGTCCCCTCTACGGATAGAGGCGATCCCTACTAGCCCAAAGGGGGTCTAGCAACAATCAAACAATGCTACACCACAAGTTCCTAGTTGTAATTAACAAGTAGGTAAGATAAACCTACTTGGATTCCAACGCTATGTTTGTCGAAGAGATGATCCTCTTGCTCCTTTGCTCCAGCCGATCACAATTCTTCGCTATCCTCGCGGACGAACACCTGCACAAGCAAAGAGAGAACAAACAAGGGCGTAAAATCTACTAAAAACAACTATGTATCAGTCAGGAAGGATACAATTTACATTAATCATTCATAGGACAAATGGAAATGGAACCATAAGAGTAGTCATCTATCTTTATTAATCAGAAAATAGAGTAAGGTACAACCGAAGTCCTGACGCTGAGTCCTTCTCTAGAGGGTCCAGCCAGCATGTCTTCCAAGCATTCACCTTTGAAGCAAATCTCCCAAGTCAAAGAGGTCTCTCTCTCACATACAAGGCAACAAGCTCATGACCTTCCTCAAGCTCATAGCAATCCTCACACAACACACCAAATGCCTACAAAGAGCAGCACTAATGCACTAAGAATTCCTCAA
>APFE030770847.1:57263-77408 GCA_000404065.3 Pinus taeda | reverse complement strand
GGATTGATACCCGCCTGAGTACGGAGGTTGGGATTGATACCCGCCCGAGTAAGGAGGTTGGGATTGGTGCGCACCTGAATACGGAGGCCGGGGTTGGTACCCACCTTGATATGGATGTTGGGATTAGAACCCACCTGAAAGAGGAGGTCGGGATTGATACCTGCCTGCATTCTGAGCCGGCTGGCCAGAGGGTCGTACTGGTTGGATTGGGGGCGGCCTTACTTGCCCAGAAGGTCGAGCTTGCTGGGTGAGGGGTGGCCCTTGTGCAACCGAGGTTTGTCCCTGGTGACCAGAGGGTTGCTGAGCGGTAGGCGGGCCTTGCTGCACGTAAGGCGGGCCTCCTTGCCCAGAAGGGTTTCCTTGCTGGTTTACGGGTTGACCTTGTTGCCCATGAGGTTGTCCCTGGTTCCCGTAGGGTTGCCCCAAAGGGTAGCCTTGTTGGGTACCTGGTTGACCTTGTTGGGCGTTGGGTTGTCCCGAGTTTCCTGAAGGTTGCCCAAAATAAGTAAACGCCGGATCACTAGAGACCAAAGGTTGTCCTTGATGAGGTTGTCCTTGTGGGCCTCCTTGCTGACCAGGGTAGTTTGACCTGTATACTGCTGCCCATAATCAGGCTGCACGTAAGGTTGCTGACCCTGGTGAGGTGGTCCTTGCTGTCCTTATCCTGGATAGTACTCGCCGCCACCATATCCGGTGGTGCCCCAATCCACGTTCAATGGAACGGAAATTTCATCATAAGGAATTTGAGGCAGGGAGGTGTACAAATAATGATTCTCGGCATCATAGTACGGACCCTGACCATCCAGGTTCTGGACATTACACAAGTATTCAAAAAATGCCTCCTCCTCCGTCATATATTCAGAAGCAGGAGGAGCATCACTTGTAGGGTGCACAACTCTAGAAGAAGGAGACGGTTCACCACTCTGCGTTGGACCTCGAGACGGGCCCGCGGTAGAAGTGACAGCGGATGAAGCTGTGACCGCACTCACAACTGGAGTTGATGCTGCGACACAAACGGTCGGGTTGGTGGGGACTGCCGTAACAGTAGAATGAGGGGCTTGGGAAACAAATGGTCCTGTGGTAGGGACGATGTCGTGACCCCAAAAGAACTGCCGAGCATCCTGTAATGACCTGTAACGCCTTGGCACCGTTTGCCCAGAAGACGTGACGGTGTAAGGCGTAGAGATAACAGGGGATGTTGCCGGAATGGGAGTATCTATACTCGACATAATGGCCGGGCCACTAGACACTGGAGAAGTGTCGCCCATATCGGATGAGCACCGACAGGAGTGGCGGGATGAGACTCGTCAGAGGGTTCCAAAATAGGGTTGTAAAAGAACTCGTAGGACTCGTCTCCTGGAGCTCGAGAATTCAACGGTTGTACGCTTGGAACAATGGGAAAAGCGCCACAGACCGGAGTTTCAGGGGTAACAGAAGATGGGGACCCTTCTTCACTTGGGATCGAAGACGGAGTCGATGGATCCGCCAGGATGTCCCAACAAAGACCCTAAAGAAGCTAACGATAAAACCTACTCAAACTAAACGTACACAAGATCTAACCGGGTAATATTATCGTGGCCAAATGAATTTTAAGACACAGGAACCAAACTTGACCTTTTCATGTTTCGAGAGTCGAGAAAAGGATGAAAAGATGACTCTATCTACTTCGAATGTTTAATGAGCACGAAGTGACAAGACGCTCACTTACACCTTTTCGTTTAGAGAGTCTGAAAAGGATCAAAAGCGACTACTCTGGAAGTTCTAGGCAAAAAGGTTTACCAAGCAACCCGTAAAACTGCTATATACACCTTGGCAATCATATGAGAACCAAGGACTTTACATACTGCAGTCAATCTTCCCGAATGCTGTGTTCGGTGCGTTACGGTTCACAAGGCGGCATACTCGGCTTCCTATGGATAAAGGATGCAAGCCTAATGGAGTCTCCCCATATATACGCGACGGTACGTGGGAGCCCAATCCGTACTAGCACTTATCGTTTCACCGTGGAGGAATCACCCAACCACTCAACGGTAAGCTACTAGGTTTTAAGACGCCGGAACACGTCTCTAGCCTAGACCTCTAGATGTTGTCGTTAAGTTCCAATGCGTTTTTAGATAGATTTGGTTAATTTTACAGTTGATCTTGAATTAGGTTTGAGTTTGAGGCCCTACCGTATGATCTCTCAAAAACACCTAAATGCAACTATATGCCAAAGGTCATCATTTTGTTCGATGAATTCTAGCTAAAAGAGAGTTAAGAACCTTTCAGACAAACAAAACGACTTCAAGCAATCACGCAACCTAATGCAACTAACAGCAAGGAAGCGAAACTTTTCTTTCGAAAACACAAAATAACGAAATGCTCCTTTCCTTTCAACTATTAATGCAAAAGATACTAGTTTGCTTTACTTTTCAATGACATAAAAGTGCTTTTAAAAATGAATTAGAGAGATAGCAACACTAAGTGAAAGACTAAAATCACTCAATGCACACACAAGACAATTCCCAAGTCACTAAAAACCAGTTTCCCAAATCGAAGGAAAACGAAGGCTTATGAGCTATGTGATCTAAGCTCAACAAGACACCGAGGAATTCAAAGGAGGAAAGCAAATCGCTTGGAACACAATCAATCACTTTTAACAATCACCAAACAAACGTGAAAACAAAAACGAAGTTGGCTGGTCAACCAAGAACACCAGATCCCGAACGGGAGGCTAGACACAAACGACCACTAGATGCCCTAGGGTTTGAGTGCGAAATCAATGGAGAAAAGAGAACACCCAAAGGATGAGAGTCCACAACCAGACAAACGACGATCCGACACACTTCAATAATCGCAAAAGTCAAGACAAAATGCAAACCAAGCAATGAAAGCAAAAGGAAGGCTTTGCAAAAACCGAAAACAAGCAATAAACGAATCCTCGCGGAACGAGGCCTCGCAAGAAAGCGAGTCACAGCTTAAACAAAATAAACAAGCCAAAAGCCAAGTGGAAAAAGCAGGGGACAGCCAAACCAAGAGGTTCAGGAGGTCAATTTGGACAAAAAAAGTTTTACAGGATCAGCGCGGGTAACCCCTCAGCAACAAAGCGATGACAGAAAAAGGTCTGTAGCAACTTTGCGCTGTCAGCGCGGAAGGACACGGATAAAGGGCGCTGGCCCGAAACCAGGGTCAGCGCGACTGTTAAATGTATAAACGCGATGACAGGAACGACAAAGAAGACACTGTGCGATGTCAGCGCCGCTGTTCTGAAATAAAACGCGCTGAGGCTAAAAAACAAATAAAATCGAACCAAAAACCCCCAAACCAAGGCAACAGGCTTTCAAGACAATTAAAGCAGTTCCCAGGATGAACCAAGAAACAAATCAACAACAAATCAATCCCCAAACTTTGACAAAGAGGCAATAATCAAATCAAAAACAAGGGTGAATTACAAAGAGACAAGCACTCTCCCCAGTGGAGTCGCCAAATTGTTGGCGAGGTAAATCCCCCCTACGGATAGAGGCGATCCCTACTAGCCCAAAGGGGGTCTAGCAACAATCAAACAATGCACCACTGCAGGTTCCTAGTTGTAATTAACAAGTGGGTAAAAAAACCTACTTGGATTCCAACGCTACATTTGTCGAAGAGATGATCCTCTCGCTCCTTCGCTCCAGCCGATCACAGTCCTCCACTATCCTCGTGGACGGACACCTACACAAGAAAAGAGAGAACAAACACAAGCGTAAAATCTACTAAAAACAACTATGTATCAGTCAGGAAGGATACAATTTACATTAATCACTCATAGGACAAATGGAAATGGAACCATAAGAGTAGTCATCTATCTTTATTAATCAGAAAATAGAGTAAGGTACAACCGAAGTCCTGACGCTGAGTCCTTCCCTAGAGGGTCCAGCCAGCATGTCTCCCAAGCATTCACCTTTGGAGCAAATCTCCCAAGTCAAAGAGGTCTCTCTCTCACATACAAGGCAACAAGCTCATGACCTTCCTCAAGCTCAAAGCAATCCTCACACAACACACCAAGTGCCTACAAAGAGCAGCACTAATGCACCAAGAATTCCTCAATCAAAGTCTATATGTTCCAAACTAGCTGCTCATGGGCAAAGGAGGAGGCTTATAAAGGAGAAGGAGTCTCCTTGAATAGGTAAAGGATGAGCTTTCCCCCAAGATAAGTGGATGGTCAGTCGAACAGACGTGCCAGAGAAAGGATGGCGACCTCAACAATGCTAACAACCAAGTCTGGAGGGATCTGGAAGGCTGGTTGTTAGAACAACTTTGCCCAAACAGGATCAGCGCGGGTGAGACACTGAGCTGGCGCGCTGACATCGCAGATCAGCTATAGAGGAGGTCTGGTCAGCGCTCAACAGGGCAAACGGAGGGTGCGTTGTCCGTAAAATGGGACCAGCGCGGAAAACATGTGTTCTTCCGCGCTGGCAGCGCATCAGTAACACTAACCTCCGCCTGTCAGCGCGGTTATTTAATAAACAGACGCGATGATACATTTAACTTAGGCAAAGAGGGTTTTTTAGCCATTTTGAGGAGCATAAGCATAGGTGAATGTGGTTTCACAACACAGTAGGGAGACTGGCATGATGGCAGTGACATTTTACTGTGTAACAACAACAATAAAAAGTAGTGCCATTTAGACTTGCACACTTTCATGGTCTTTTATTTTTGTTGGGGTTCATTTTATTTCTTTTTTTGACCATCTTTTATTCTTTTTACCCTTTGATTTTCCTTTTAGGGCATACCCTCTTTACATTTTTTAAATTTTTTTATTTTTTGAAAATATAAAAAAACTTTGCAACAAGTAAAGGTGTGAACATATTGCATAGCTGACCAAGTCAATCATCATATATGACACCTATTTGTATAGGGACATAGCAACAGGTTTGTTGGGCTAAACTTTTACATTTTCACTCACCGACGACATTGTTTGCTAACTTGTTTTCAACTTACTACCTCTATTCTTGCCTCCAAAACCTAAATCCTCTTTGTGTATTCAAATTTCCAATCCAATTTTCACTCTTGTCCTTATCTTTATCCAAAGATTCCTCCAAAGGACAAAGGTCCAGAAGAACTTGTCAATCCTTTGATCTATCCTCCCATTGATTTTCACCACATCCCTTTGGCTGATAGAGACCTTAAAATCCATGAAACTCTCTACGAATTTGACCTCTTTTAGATGTATTGCTGGCTCGAGGACAAATATATTGACGAATCCGATGAATATCACCTATGGGAGTCCAATTTACCCCACTATATTTTTCCTCGTACCCACAACACCCTAGAGTTTGTTAGGAAGTGTCATGCATCTTATTTTTCAAACCAAAGGGCCATAATTACCCCCATTGGAGAAATTCTGTTTACTATTACGCATCAAGCCATAGGCCAGATGATGCAAGTCCCTATAGTAGAGAATGCCACCCCCTTTTCCTATGAAGCACTTGTTAAGTTATCCTATGAACTGGACTTTTCCAAGAGGGCCAAAACTCTTGGACTTTTCTTGACATAAGATTCCTCATTACCAAAGAAATATCCTCCCTATCCCTCCTCTATTTTCCCTGAGAGAGCCAAAAAATTCATCAGTGGGTAGATGAGGCCATCATAGGATTTCTGTCCATTTTTCCTATTGATTCTAAGCCCTCCAGTATGCTTAACTTTAGCCAATTTCTTGTAGAATCAATTCATCAACAACTTATCAAATTCCCAACTGAGGAGGTATTAAAGTATTCTTCTGTATTAGTTTATATGTTCTTATACTTTCAGGGAGACAACATTAACCTTGCTTTGCAAAATCTGGATGCAGAAGGGAACCAACAATCAATCATCTTCTGGACTACTCTGGTGATGAAGGAACAAAAGGAATATACATATAAACAATTTACAAAGATGTTTGTGAATCCAACAATCAGTCTCCTATGCAGCAGAATAGAACCAAGGATCAGTGAGGAAATTAGAAAGGTGTTGCAGCTATCAGACCAAGTTCAGATAGGGGATTGGTACCTCTACCAAACCTATACAGAATTGAGAATATTTGGGTGTGAGCTTGCACCTTATAAGTTGCATAAATTCCTCCCAATGAGGAATTTCGCTCTAGATTACATAAGGCAGATGCTAAACATGGATGATATCCATTTTGTACCTGCCAAAAGAAGTCCTAGTTCAAAATCAAAACACAGATTTGGCCTTTCATTTGCAACAGAAGAGTAGCAGGGGAAAAATCGTACAAGCTAATAAAAGAAATGTAGTTTAGCCTAAGCTTTACCTAGTCATATGATCCATTAGGGATCATTTCTAAATTAAGAGTAGAAACCAAATCTACTCTTTATTTTCACACATCCAGACTGGAGATAGAGAAGTACAAAAATCAACTAGAATGGGTTGAGAATACCCTACAAGAGGTAGAAGATTAGCTGGTATCATCTTCTACAATATAGACTACTACCATGCAGGAGAAAACAACTAAGAGAAGCAGAGAAGAAGAGTCCCCTTCAGGGATTGAAATTTTCAGTGAAGGATTCAAGATTATGTATAGGAAGAAGGCCAAGCTTAGTTCCAAACTAAGCCTTAGTAAAAATTCAAAGCAGGAGAAAATTATCACCACTATTGAGCCACCTATTTCCTCTTAGTGGATGAGCAGACCAAAATGTCTCCTACTACCTCCATGACTTCACAAGAGAAGAAACAAATACAGACCAACACACCTACTATAGGGGAGATAGTGAAGAGTATAATGGACATTTTTATGGAGATAAAAGTAAAAAATGAGGCCTTGAAGATTAACACCTACAACCAGTTTTGGAAGCAGACTTTTGGTTCTCAAAGCAGGCTACTGTCAACCTTTGATTCAGAGAAAATAAAAATGCAAATGGCATTCCTCTAGGTACAGGTTCCCTAACCCAAGGCAACATCATACTAGAAGAAGACAACATTTGAGTTTGATGTCAAAGATATACATCCCATTGACCAAATGGAGATGCATAAGCAGACTGGGGAAATGATATTTTCAATTGTCATTAACACTACTATGAGTTTTTCTAAACTGCAGGTTACATTGGCCAACGTTCAGTCACAACTAAAGATGGAGAAGGCCTCTGACTTGCCAAAGACACTAGGATCAAAACTCTGGAGGACTTGGTGAGCAAAGTGGGTTATGACCCTTCAAACATCAATGTTGCAGAAAAGCTTATAAAGAAAAAAGAATTTAGACATAGTAGCATTGAGGAAGCAGTTAAAATTTCTAGCTACAGAAGATCCTTTGGCCAAGGGTATTGAAGAAATAGAGACACAAAAGGCAAATATGATGAAGGTCATCATGGAGTAGAGTTCACAGATGAAGCAAATGGAGACAAAGATGGAAAAATTGGTTAAAGAAAAGGAGAGAACTGGAAACATGGTTGTTATCCCTTTGCAAGCACTCCCTATCATAGCCATTCCTACAACCATATCTTCTACAACAAGTACAGGGGATGTTGCAAATCAGTTGGAAAATGCAATACAAAACATGTCTCTCAAGACTGAAGAGATCAAAAGGTTGTAGGATCAAGTGAAACTTCTACAACATCATCAAACGAAGACGGAGACTTTTCATGCAGCAGAGCTATAAAGAGCTCAAAATCAGATAGAGTCATGGAGGAAGTCAATATATGAGTCTTCTATTGGCTACACACTAGGTCATGTTAAATAAATCATATGGAACAATATCATTAAAGAAATAGATGAAATTTGGCCATGTATCTAGATAATATTTGAGCAGAAAGAATTGATGGCGAAAGACAAGAAAATCATTTCTACTATCAACGCTGAATTGGGAGAAGTGTCTGCTACAACCAACAACATCATAAAGTTCCTCAATTCCAAAAACAACTATGATCTAGATGATCTAGGAGTAGATGACAGAATAGAAACCATCCTGGAGGTAAAGAAAGTTATAAAAAATAAGAACTTAGCTGTACAACTGACAGAGAAGTGTCACACTTTGGAGGTAGCAGTTAACAAGTTTTTCCCTAGAATTGATGCATTGAACAAGAAAGGTCTACCTTCTCTATTTGTAATCAATGACAAAATAATGACCAGGGAAGACTACATGAAGAAATGAAGAAGCTTCAGGAAATTGCCAAGGATACAACTAATTCTTCCAACATCAAAGGTTCTATGACAGGGAGAGATTTTTATGAAGATATCAGCAACATAAGTTTTATCCAACACAAGGTAAAACATATTTTTGTAGTAAAACCCACTTTTGCTTGGTATAATGAGGTAGATGATATCTTCCACAAGGTGACAAAGATTACTATGCTAGAAGAAGAGCAGTGGGAAAAGTTGTGTGAATTCCAGGATTGAAAAGACAAGTCACCTTCAACAACACAACACCTGAATAGTCTCCACTCAACAATTGTTCTCCTCCAAAGCAGGGCTAGATGTTCAGATCAGTTGACCAGATGCATTCCTTTTGATCACATTGTTTATTTTTTGTTAGTTCTAAGTTAATAGTAGAATGTCGTGTCACTCAGGCATTAATTGTAATATTTATTGTAAATTTTGTTTAAATACTTCATTCTGTCGAACTATTCAGGGCTGAACCCTTGAATAGTTATCAAGCAGATTTGTACTAAGCTAGAGCATTTTTGTGATAATAAAATATTCTGGATTTGCCTCATATGGTCTTTCTCTCAGTGAGTTTTATTTCATCTTGTTTATTCATTACGTTTTCTTCATATAAATCATGCCTTTTGCAGTTATCCTATTTAAAATTTAATTGAATTACAATTTCATTTTGGATCCTTTGTGAAGTTGTAATTTAAATAAGAGATAAATTTACAGAACTATTTGTTTATTGTAAGTTCCTCTTGGAGTATTAATTACACTAGATCTCTATGATGGTCTGTTTATGTTTTGTTGATTAAGAAAACATTGTTTTCTTAATTTTTGCTTATAAATGGTTAAGTGCTCTGTTTGAATATTGAATAAATTATACTTCTCCATATTCTACTTATTCATCCCACTAAAATCAAAGTAACCATGTTCATGTAAAGAAAAACATTTTATTTTATTAAGAATCTATCCAAGTTTAAAGCACCTGTTTATAAACAGTTCACTGCCGATCCAATCATTTAAAACAACAAAACATTATATATGCTTTGGCATAACTAATTGACCTTAGGTTATCTCAAAGGACAACATTATGTAATGTCCCTACCACTTTTCAAAGGAAAACTTTGAGCATCTTTTCTGAGCTATTCCATGATTCTATAGAAATCTATATGGATGATCTCACTCCCTATTGGTGTGACTTCCTGGAGGCTGTCTTTAACTTGGGGAAATTAATAAATAAGTACATTGAAATGAACCTATCACTTAGTCCCGAGAAATGTGAATTCTTGATGAATGCAGGGACTATTTTGGGTCATTAAATATCCCATGAAGGAATACAAGTGGACCCAAATAAAATTTCCATCATAAAAATGGTCCCTACTTTTCAAAAGAATAGGGATGTAAGGAGTTTCTTGGGCTTATATGGATATTATAGGAGGTTTATCAAGGACTTTAGCAAAGTATCCTCACCATTATTTGGATTGCTAGACAAGGAATTTGAATGTTGCTAGTCATATAGTTGCTAAGAGGCCCTAGAAATATTGAAGAACATGTTGACTACTGCATCCATAATTAGAGGCCCAAATTGGGCTCTCCCTTTCCACATCCATGTTGATGCATCTGACAAAGCTATAGGAGAAACGCTAGGCCAGAATTATGACAAGTTTCCTTATGCCATTTACTTCATTAGCCAAAATCTATCTAAGGCTGAACTAAATTACACTATGGCTGAGAAGGAACTCCTAGCTGCTGTCCATTCCTTGAATAAATTTAGACACTACATCGCTGGTTATCAAACCTTTGTGCATATTGGCCATTCTGTTATTAAGTACTTAATGAAAAATATTGATGTGAATGCTAGAATTTTTAGGTTGTTTCTTTTATTGCAGCAGTTTGATTTAACCATCATTGTTAAGCTAGGTAAAGAAAATGTAGTTGCATATTTTTTGTCTAGACTTTCTTTGCTTACAGGTGAGGAAGGGATGGTTGATAATCAACTGCTAGATGAGAATTTATTTTCTATTTTAGTTCTCTCTCCATGGTATGCTAACATATCAAACTACCTAGTTGCTGCAAAGTTCCCTCCGAATATGTCATCCAGGGAGAAGAGAAGGATTGTAAGGAAGAGTGTCCCATTTACTTAGATTATGGGAAATCTCTTCAAATTGGGCCTAGATCAAATATTGAGAAGGTGTTTCAGGGAAGAGGAAGTCTTTGACATCCTCTTAGAATGTCATGATGGGCCTTGTCGAGGTCGCTATGCTGCCAAGAGGAAAACATTCAAGATACTGCAAGCTAGCTACTACTGGCCCACTCTCCACTAAGATGTAAGAAGATACACTAGTTGATGTGATCAGTGCCACAGGATGGGGAAACCTACTCCCAAGGATAAAATTCCCTTGTAACCTTAGGTGGATTTAGAGCCATTTGATAAGTGGGGCATGGATTTCATTAGGCTAATTCATTCACCATCAAGGAGAATAGGTACATAATTGTATGCATTGATTATTTGACAAAGTGGGTTGAGATCAAGGCTGTGAAGGTAGAAACATAGGAGAAATTGGCTGAGTTCTTAAGGAAGAATGTATTATACAAATTTGGGTACTGTAGAGAACTATTCACTAATTAGGGATCTCAATTCAAATCACACATGATTGAAAATTTGTTAAGGAAGCATGGGATAAAGCACATAAAATCTACTACCGACCATCCTCAGGCCAATGGACAAGTAGAGGTCACCAACAGAGCATTAGAAGGTATCCTCACCAAGGTTTTGAGAAGCAACGAAAGAGATTGGGCTGATAGACTAGTGGAGGAGGCCACTTGGGCCTATCCTACAACCTAGAAGACAACCACTAGTTTCACCCCTTATGAATTGGTCTATGGAAATAAGGCTTTGCTCTCCATTGAGTTTGAGTACAACACCTTGATAATGGAAGCATAGTTGGATTTGGATGTTACAAAGGCACAACAGGAAAGGCTGCTCCAGCTTAATGGTCTGGATGAATTCAGGACGAAGGCCCTCCTACACACTGAAGTTATCCAAGTAGAGAGAAAGGGATGGCATGCTAAGAACATCAAGGACAATGTTTTTCAAGAAGGGGATTGCACTCTACTATATGACTCCATGTTCAAGGAATTCAAAGGAAAATTGATGATAATGTGGTTGATAAGGTGGTTAGGCCCATACCTAATATAGAAGTGCCATGATAATGGAGCTATTCAAATCATGACCATTGATGAGGAAGGTATTCCCTTGCTTTTCAATGGATATAGATTGGAGGCTTACAAAAGACCTCTGTCTAGGGAAGAGTTCATCAACACTATTAGCAAGGAGGTCAATGTGATTGGAAGTGTCCTAGCTTCCAAGTCATAACATTCTTGAAAATTGTTTTTTTTTATTTGTGAAAAAAAGAAAAAAAAATAATAAGAGGCCTGGATGAAAACCTCCATGAGGCATATGAGGCCAACTCTTGGGTTGAAAACCTCCTTGAGGCAGTCCAGGAGTGAAAAAGGAGAAAAAATAAAAAAAGAATATCCCTGGTTGAAAACCTCTCTTGAGCTCCCAGCACAAGCAAGCAGGTTGAAAACCTCTCTTGAGGCAGCTTATGTGTCCCTCAAAAAAGAAGAAAAATGAAAAGAAAATAATACCATGATAGGGAACTCCAACCTGTCCATTAATAAATTATATCATTTTGTAGGTTTTTGAAGATAGTGGAAAATACAGAGCTATAGGGACATCATGTTCAACTTTCATTCCATTTCTCCCTCCATCCATTCCATCCCATCCAAGTCAATCATGTCCCTATCACTCATATCCATTTTCAGTCCTCAAAAGTTAGTTTTTTAACATTTTCGGGTTTGCTATAGGATGTCTTGTTGTTGCTACAAGAAGATCCTATAGCACTACAAGATGTCCTGAAATACTACAGGAAATACACAATTAAAAAAATCATAATGTATGCTTCTTCTAGGTTGATTAGGGACCCTGCACTTCATCAGACCACTCCATCATCCATGCATCCCTGATTCAAACCACCATACCCATGTCTAGCTCTGTCTCATTTAGAAAAATACAGGAAATTTCAAAACAATTAATAAAACGAAAATAGAGGACATGTTGTTAGATTAAGGGGGCCTGGCCCAGGTTTAGTCTTATTCACACCAACCAACAAAACCCTAACTGCTAGCCCTTTTGACAACAACCTACATAACACGGGCTGCAATCTCACTCGAAGTAGTATTGGTGGATGCTAGAACCAAGTTTCTACATCCAGAGGTCTATATGATGGTATTCCTGAAGATCTATAGCTTAGATCTGCCTTTGTGCAAATCTATTCCTTCCGATTGTCAACTACTACATCTCTGTCGAAATGTCCTTCAGATCATCGCGAAGGTGCACGATCATACTTATCTTGTATAGAAGGTACAAAATCACTAGTTTCGCATAACAGATCATATCCATAGATCTGCCTTCATGCAAATCTACCCTTTTGCGAATAGCTAATTACAACAGATCGATCTAATACTTTGCGAAGGTAGTTAATTACCCTTATCATGCATAAATATTATAGATCCCATAGTTTTGCACAATAAATGCACTTTAATTAATAGAAAGAAGATCATTGAGTGAAGATGCATAAACTTAAACAAAGTTAAGGAAAAAGTAAAAAATGCAATAGAGTCGATCCAAAATAGCCTTTATTAGATTTATCATTCAGTTACAGATTCTTTCCAGCCTACGCACTCAGCTGCGGACTTACCAAGGTCTCTGTGCACTCAGTTGCAAGAGCCTTCCCCTTTCGCCTAAGTACAGGAAACAAACTTTTCCTACCTTAGCACCTTACCCTTACAATGATTCTCTATTAAAAGTTCGATACTTAGACTTGATATGAATCAACTATATGTAGTCCTTTCATTACAATACCATGGCCCGCAGACCATGGGTGAGTCTCAAAATCAACCTATCACCTACTCATACAAGGGGCTAAAGCACCATTGATTCTTACTTAGCTTCTTTCTTTTCTTCCATGTTTTGCAGAGTCTTTGCATTCTTTAACAAAACTTATTACAAAAATTGTCTTAAGCTATAAACATTGACCCTAGGTATCCTATCCCAATAGGCCCCCAATACAAATATGGTGACTCACCCTCGAGTCACTCAGCTGGATTCTCCACTTTGTGGTAGAGTTCATTGAACTCCATATTCAATACTTCAAGGTTTGTTATGCTCTACACAACAACTTGTTGCACTTCTTCAACCAGATTCTTTGTAGTTGGCCCCTCCATCGCGATGTGTATTGTCCTCTATGTCTACTAGAAAGTTTTCAATTTCTCTTGTATAGGTAGAGTAACCTGGCTCGCTTCCTCTATCCATGGCTAAAGTCGAGCCTTCAAAACTTGTTCCTTGTGATGCAACTCATAAACCTATGCCTATAGTGCCTTCATTTCTTGTAAGTGTGCAAAGCGTTGGATAGGCGTCAAAGTGCATGTAGTCGCCCTGATCTCGTCGACTTTCCACTGTGCCTCTCTAACCTCTATACCCAATCTCTGAAAATTTGAGTCCTCCTGAAAAGTGGTCTATAGCTCCATTGCATGTTCAGAGATAGAATTGTAGATTGTTACTGCATTATCCAAGGTAGTCATATCTTCCTTGATGGCTCTGTCACGTTGCTTCTTGACCTCTGGCGGAGTATTTGGCTATAGTTTCAATTTTAGTTCCGAGATCTTCATCTGAAAATAAAAAGTAACTCGACCCACCTCCTCTTTGGACTATCATATTGGAATGATCAATTTTCGAACCTTTTCTGATGTGGCTGCATCTTCTGGAATGTATAGCTCTGGTATTGAGTTACACACTTATGTAATTATGGCTTTTAGGCTCTTGATTCACGCTGCGAGATCTTGTTTTTCCTTAAGATCCTGAACCTTATCGATGAAGATATGTTCATTTTTCATTTTAACTTTGTTGATCACCAATAACACATGTTATTCTCTGATCTGAAGCTCATCCAAGACCCCCTAATGAAGTGTGTGGAGGGTTTGAAGTGGCAGCGTGGCTAAACTCATCCTTACTCCTTTGATCTTTCTAATCTGGACATAATCTTCCTTTGACTCTATGCGCAATGTTCCTTCTAGCAAGAAAATGACTATGAAGTGTCTAGTCCATTCTGGTTCCATGAGGCTCACGCTCGATTACTACAGGCTCACTTTAACCCCACTCGCTTGTCCAATGCTCACCTAAATCATGCCTGGCTGAATATACAACTTACGCAGATCCTTCTAGACTCTCCCTAGTATTTTCATGTACATCTGTTCAAACTGTCGCCACAGTTCTGTTGTGGTATCTCAGACCTTGTCCCCGATCTCATCCAAGTCCCCTTCAGTGAGGACCAATGGATCTGCACTTGCCTGTTTGTCCAATTTTTTCTTCTTCCTGGGTCCAAAAGTTATATCATTTTGGCACTTCAACAACTTGAAAGGATTGATCTTCACGTCTCATCCGCCTCCTTCCTGCTCGGACTATTCCTTCTGTTCAATATCCTGGGAAGTTGATGCTTAGATTTCCACTATGTCCACTTTTTCGATGTGCTCTTTCTCACCACACTCTTTTTTAGTATTGATCTTAGAAATGGTTACCTTAGCAACATCTTTCTTCTTTTGAGAAGCCTTCCGTGTGCTGCAACTTGCTCTGCTTCTTTCATCTTCTTCTCAGTTGTTTTCTGCATGGAGGAGCTCTCTCCTCCTTTACTGGTTCCTACGCCAAGGTTAGTGAGCTCTAGCCACTTCGCTAGCCATAATCCCATGATTTCCTACAGATCGGCCTCCGTAACTAAGTATGGCAACTTATGCCATATCTTCTTAGGGTCTCGCCTCACCCGAATAGATACATTATGGAAGTTGACCTTAAATTCCGTGAAAGCCCACAACTGCTCCAACAAGGTTGGAGATAACCTTGGTCTTTGACTTATGACTGTGAGGAGGTCCATATCGACCAATATCAGAATACCTTTGACTCTATGATCCTCTCTGGATCCTTTGTTGCCCATAGTGAAGCAAACTTTGCTGCCTCTAATAAGTCTTCATCCTATGGAGGGAACTAACTATCCTCCAGTAGTCACCATGTGACTATTACAATAAGAAATAGGAGCCAGGAATAGTGTAATTCCTTGCTCTCCTCTTGTGCTTCGCAGTAGTTTGCTAAGAAATCCTTGCAAAGGTATTGGACCCAATTGTACTTCACCCCCTTTTTTCACTGTGCAGCCAACAAAATTCTTGGCGTCAAAACCTCATGATCTTTCTTGCCAAAATATTAGTGGAAAACTGCATCTCTTAGTCTTTAATTGAGCGGATGGAGTACCTACGTAACTTCTTAACTAGCCCAAACTCAGTTTTCATCCTATCTGCAAGCTCCTTCTATTTTCCCTTGCCTCCAAACTCCTTGGTGGGGTCTTCCCCTTTATAGGGAAACTTTGTAATTCGATGAATCAACATATTTGCTATGGGGATGGGTTCACCTAACCATAAACACCCATAATTAACCTACATGAGAAATTGGCGCACACAGATAGTATTGATAATTGACCGGTGAAAGTGTGGCACACACAACATATGTAGTAATTCGGCCTACTCTATGCCTTTAACCCATTTCATCGGTTCTAGCCTTGTGACCCCAATCTCTTCATTGTAAATCTTGGTCATATATTTATTGGTGGCCAAGTGAGGAAATTTCTCATGGTTGGTAAGATCCTAATCCTCCAATTTTAACACCGGGATATGCGCTAAGAGAGTTTCTTCAAATATGACTTCTTCTGGCAGTAGCGACGTAGAGACCATGAATTTGTCTGAATTTGAGTCCTTGGTTACTTCACTTTCCCTTTCCGTTGAGGGATATTGTTGGAAATAATACTAAGAGGGGGGGTAAATCAGTATTATCAAGTCAATTATTTTCTTTTTCAAACCCAGATCATATACGCTACTTCAATTAGAGAAAACCACGTATATACACAACTACATATAAGGAAACCCGCGTATATGATGCAGACTTATAATTTAATTTATCTTATAGATGTTGATCATTAATCTATGTATCAGAATCAAATAAACAGTAACCAAAAACAGTGAAACATAGCAGAAGACAATCACACACAAGAACACAAGATATAAGGTGGAAACCCAATGTGGGTGAAAACCACCTGCTGCAATTCGTCTCTATCTTCCTTTATTTAGAAACTTCTTTTCGCAATGTTTCTGTACTGGTGCAGTCCTTTACCAGTACACAGGCTACTACCTGCAGAGAGCTACAATCCTCTCTCGTTCTCCACCTTTTCTTGGAAGGGAGCTACAACCCCCTTAGCTCTTGTACTAGTTGGGATACTAGTACGCAGGCTACTACCTGCAGAAGGCTACAACCTTCTCTTTGCTTCCAGGGACCATGTTTCATAAATTTTCAGACTAGATCCATGAACATCAATCAATCATCAAACAATCTCCTTTTCACCAATTAACACTGAATCAAATAGACTCTTCTTTGACAGTTGTACCCAGAATATAGTAACAGTAATCACACACCACTTCTGAACCTAGAACACGGTAGCAATAAATAGAAGCAGCTAGAAGATAATTCAAGGGATATACGCTACTTCAAGAACTAGAAACCTACGTGTATACGCTTCTGTGTTTGGACCAACTTGCGTATACGCAGTTTTAATTCATAGAACCTGCGTGTATACATGCCTTTGCTTCATTGAACCTGCGTATAGATCTATAAAGGATAATTCACTCTTTCAAACATTCAAACATTAGTTAACCCAGATTACCAGATTTATAGATCAAGCAAGCGCCACATAGAATAGATCAAAATCATACAAAGATACTATCATTCAAGCCTTAAGATTTTGACCCATCAATAGAACTTATCCTTCTCCTTGCGCTCAAGTTCTTTCTTCATTCAGATCCACATTTGCACCATAACCCAATCATAGTATTCGAGATCTAGCACTTTTTCAGATATTCAATAATTCAGATGGTCCCTTGCCAAATGATCTCCTTCTTCTTTTATAGCCTTAGGCCTTTCACAATACCACAGTCCAAAAACCATAACAATTCAATACCATGGACCCAATACTTGGGATCAACACTTATGACGAGATACATGGCACAAAACCATAGGTTCAAATACCAAGGACTAAATACCATGGACCAAAAATAAGTTCTCCCACATGTACACGCTTTTCCTTGCATGAAAGTGCATGTATACGCATATGTGCCTTGGGAACAGCCAACCTGCATGTATACGTGGCTTTGTCAAAGTGAACCTGCGTATATATCTTTTTCTTCTTTCTGAGTGCCTGAATTGTGATCTGTCACCAAAGTGAGTTGCCATCAAGGACAACACCTGTGCCATAATGCCAAACCTATGCCATAATGCCAATAGATATACACCGGGAGCCTCATGATAGGCTCACCCTCATCTGCATCCAATTCCCCAACTCCATCGCAAAGTTCTTCTGCTTCCAAATCCACTAGTTCCTCCGGCTTCTTTTCCTTGTCCTTCATTTATTTCTGTCGAACCTGGATTTTTTCTCGGTGACTGCCTTACTAGTACAGGTTTTGGTTTCTTCTACTTCTCTTTACTAGCCAATTACTTTGGCCTATGCGACCTCAGCATTGTAGGCACAAATGGTGTAGCTTCCATTGACACTACTTTAGGTGCTTCTGCTTGAGAGATAAAGAATTCAGAACTTACAAGCTCAACCACTTGTTCAAGGAGAAGCTTCTGGTTCTCCTCAGGTAGTTTGGTGAATGCTAGGCTTGCAACGAAATTCTCCCATGTCTGTCGATTCATAGAGCAAAGACAATAGTGCTCATACACAATTCTCAGAAGGAAAAGTGTTCTTTTGTAGACCAAATGCTAGATTTATAAGTGATTTTGAATTCAAATCCGACCATTCCATCCATTTTATGACCATAAATGTATCATTGGTGGCAGGTCTCCAAATATTTTCACCATAAATGTCATGTACCCACTCCTCCTAATAGGATTTTCACTATCCAATCATGAACAATGACTTCAACGACTAGTTTTGGACCTGGATATGTGGCACCAAAACCCATGGCATAGCTCGTCCATCACAACTTCTTTTGTCGCAACTACTTCTGTCGCAACTTCTTCTAGCATACCTTCTTCGTCCGTCACACAACCATCATATTGTGGCTTCCTCTTCTTCAGGGAGTGTAGTTTATAGTCCCGCTTTCTCTTGCAACTTCCTAGAGTGCTAAGACTGTCCTACAACCATATAGTCATTGCGCAGGGGTAGGATCCCCTGTTGCTGGAAATGGGTCCCCTAGGGTCAATTTTGGGGCAAAAAGCCCAATTTTTATTGTAAAAAATGTAAAGTCTCCACAAAATGTGGTCGAGGAGCATGTAGATGGTAAAGTGTCATAAAGGGTTTTACCCTTCTATTATGTAAGTTGTGTCGGCTTGCATAGAACTACCCATGGTCCATGGACCATGGGATTGTATAGGTAGGAGAGTCTTAGAGAGTCTAAGACAAAATAGTAGAGATCAATGAAGAGGTAGTGGGTCATTTGAAGTAAGAGTGAAGAAGTCTTAGAGTACAAGAGAGGCTCTACAACTATGTGTGTAGAGGCCTAGAGTAAAGTCTGCAGCTAAGTGCGCAGACCCCTATAGCTGAGTGCACAGGGAAGTCTTGAGTCTGTAAGAAGAATAGAAGCATTAATAAAGAGATTATTCCAACAATTCTAGTGTTTTGTCTATTTATTTCTATTATGAATGAATGCACTATTATGTTATGATGAATGATGGGTTTGAGAATGAATACTATATTGATGTGCAATTTTACATGATTTACATTGTCATATGAACAAAAGTAATAATAACTATTTACACGAAGAATATCTTATTTAATGTTAATGTTATTGAACACTTAAGATAATCTGGGTAAATACAAGACTAAGAGTAATTACATAGGTGTGTAAGTAGTTGATTCACCTATTTACGGTCCACAAAAGGTAGTTGTAGACCTTCGCGAAGGTCTAAAGGTTGGTTAAAGGAAGTTATATTGATAATCCTTAGAGCCTTATTGATCTACGCAAAGGAATGTTTAGGGCACAAAAAAACATCACGCTCATCTCTGGGTGCGGAAACTTGGTTCTTACATCCACCCATACTGCTTTGGTTGAAACTTCAGTTTATGCTCCACGGGTTGATGCTAAAAGGGCCAGTAGTGTAGGGATTTATTTGGCAAACTTAACTCTGAACCTGGGTCAGGATCCACTAAGCCAACAAATGGTTTTGTTGCCAGGACCGGGATCTACATAAAGAGATGTGTGATGTCACATCACTGGAACCCAACAAAGAAAGAAATTGAGGAGTGGTTGGATAGTGAGATCGATAAATTCGTGGTGCAAGAAAACAAGAATCTGCGATTGAAGAAAGAATAGTGGTTGGATAGGTATCTATACACAAAGATACATGAAATTTTCTTCTGTTCCTTCCTGATTGAACTATACGAGTGGCTTGCTAAATTAGAAGAAGACGAGGGAAGGTGGAGGCTTGACGGCCCAATAGTGTGGACCCCAAAGTTAGTGTGGACATTGGAAGCCTTTGAAGATAAGATCACGCGCGCTATCGATCACTAGCTTGATCATGTCATTAGAGGATTTGTGATAGAGGTCATGATAGATACCTCGGTCAGCAACAGTGAAGCAGAGCATCGCTTCTTCCAGGGACCACGAGGTAAGTATTTAAGATATTTGAATACTTGGATTAAAATTCTCTTGTGTGAAAACCAGGTTATGTAATTACCTTGACGTTTGGAGCTACTCAAAGTGGAAAGTTATTCAGGGATAGAGGGAGAACAGGCCTTGAATATAGCCCACTGATTGAGCCTCCTTTGAGTAACAATGAAGGAGCAGCACAGGCTTCTCCGCAGAGTGTTGTCCAGTTAACAAGGCAAGGGTTCCCATGAATACCCCATCCACCCAAAGCACCTCCATCTTCACCCCCACAACATACACCTTCAC
>APFE030770847.1:0-36375 GCA_000404065.3 Pinus taeda | reverse complement strand
ATGTAATTTCGGTAGTTTTGATTTCAAAAGATATTTTAAAGAAATGCAATGATTTCATTTGTGTATTCAATAAACACAAGATTTTATAATTGAGTAAAATATTCGCCATGCCTGGTGAGAGATTCGCCAAAAAATTATATATACATATCATATTATTGATAAAATCGCCTTCCATTTTTCCTATATACCATGGAGATTCGCCCATTTATTATACATGTAAATTTAAGGGGGGTTCTTAAAATTCTCCCTGACAGCAACAGATTGGGACCCAGGCAAAAGCCCTAGAGATTATCATGAGATTGCATGAGACAACATCTCTGTTAGAAAATTATATATTACAGAGAAATGGAACACATAAAATATATTGTAGAAATATAAACATAGAAAACACATAAAACAAAAGAGACACAGACATACGTGGTTCACCCAATTTGGGCTATGTCCACGGAGAAACATCCAATCCTTGCTTTTATATTATCCAGCAAAATGAAGAGATACAAGCTATAGCAGATCCGCTGTAATTCTCGCTTCGCTCTCACACAATCTCCTCTCTCTTTCTCACTCAGAATGTAGATCTACATAGATGCAATACAATTCTCCTCTCTCTTTCTATAGTGAGGGGTTCCTTTTAGGGAAAAAAACCCCTAAATTAAACATAACCTCTACAGTCAGATATCCACCTAATGAACGGCCTAGATTGACTACGAAATTACAACATTTTACAAGGAAATTTTACATATATTTTTAGCTTCGGGGGTGCTGCCCCGATCCCCCGCTAGGTAGGCTCCAAATAATCATCGTCGTCCCCCGGACCCCCTGGTGGCGTACATTTTACAGGAAGCGTTGTTGCCACATTATGAACTGGGGTCCAATGCAGCAATACCTCTGAATAAAGAAGATAATCAGGCTCCACACCCAACAATCTCCCATTTGGAGACTGATTATAGCAACTCCACCGCCGCTTCATTCGTTGGACAATGGCTCCACTTTGGACCTGGCTGTTTCTCATCTTCGTCATCATGCTTGAAGACCAATTGAAACTAAGCATAATCTCAGCTTATTCCTAGTTACAACTTTTGTTAACATATCTACAGGATTCTGGCTAGTGTGTATCTTTTCCAGCTTCAACTGTCCATCTTCCAACATGGACCATATGAAATGGTACTTGAGCTGTATATGTTTAGTCTTGGAATGAAACATAGATTTCTTTGCAAGATATATGGCACTCTAGTTGTCACTGTATAACCTACCCCACACTTTCTTCTTACCCAATTCATCTAGAAACATTTGTAACCAAATCATTTCTTTACTAGCCTCTATAGCAACAACATACTCTACTTTCATTGTTGAGAGTGCGACAACACTTTGCAGTTTTGAAACCCAACTGACACTGTTCCACCTATAGTAAACACATACCCTGTTGTGCTCCTCCTGTTATCTCTATCACCCACCATATCTACATCAACATATCCCTCTAGAGCAATGTTTGAACCACCAAAGCATAATTCTTGATTTTTGGTACCTCACAAATACTTGAGAATCCACTTCATCGCCATCCAATGTTATTTTCCTGTATTGTTCATGTACCTGCTTACAACTCCCACTTCATGTGTAATATCAGGCCTTGTGTAGACCATTGCATACATTAAGCTTCCAATTGCTGATGCATATGGAACTTTAGACATATCAACCATTTCTTCCTGAGTCTTGGGACACACCTCTTTACTTAGTTTGAAATGGCTAGCCAAAGGTATACTAACTGATTTTGCATTCTGCATATTAAATCTTTTCAAAACCTTTTCTATGTACTCACAATGAGACAATGTTAATTTTCGATTCTTCCTACTCTATTTATTCTCATACCATGGTTTTTCATCACCCAAATCCTTCATTGCAAATGAGTTTGACAATTTTCTTTTGAGCACATTTATTTCCTGCATGTTAGAACCTACAACAAGCATGTCATCTACATACAATAACAATATAATATAGCTTCCATCATTTTCCCTTTTGAGATAAACACAATGATCAGAGTGACATTTAGTATAACCTTGTTCAAACATAAACCTATCAAATTTTAGATACCACTACCTTCAAGCCTGTTTTAATCCATACAAGCTCTTCTTCAACTTGCACACTAGTTTCTCCTTCCCTTTGACCTCATATCCTTGTGGTATATATCTCTTCATCCAAATCCCCATGGAGAAAGGATGTCTTTACATCTGACTACTCAAGATGAAAATCTTCAGTTTCTACTAGACTTAGAATGGTTCTAATTGAAGTCATTTTAACAACAGGATAAAATATCTCATCGAAGTCTATACCATTTTTCTGTGCAAACCCCTTCACCAAAAGTCTAGCTTTATACCTTTTTCTACCTCTATCTTCTTCCTTCAACCCGTAAACCCATTTATTCTACAATTTTGTTTTACCTACAGACAACCTGACTAAGTCCCAAGTCTGGTTATGTGCTAAGGAGCTCATCTTTTCTTTCATCGCTTTCTCCCACTTCTTCCTGTTTTCTACCTGCATTGATTCTTCATAACATTATGGTTCACTATAATCAGTCAACAATACAGAATATAATGATGGAGAGTATCATTCTAGTGTTCTACTTATCATGGTAGATATTCTAACACCACTTTTAGGAATTTGAGCTGCTTGTTGTTGTTGTGGTTTTTGTTGTTGTTCTAGCTATTGATCATTATGATTTTTAGGCACCTTCACTTTTTTTTTTTTTATCTCATCAAGCACTATGTATTCTCTATTTTATTTTTCCTATTTCTTTTCCTACATATGATCCTTATAAAAACATTTTCATTAAATATGACATCTTTTCTCCCAATGATTTTGTGTTTTTCATAATCATAAAAGCGATAACCAAAATCATTAACACCATATCCAATAAAGGTACATTTCTTTGATTTTGCCTCAAGTTTTGTTCTCTTTTCACTATTAATGTGGACAAAGGCTTCACAACAAAAACTCTTTAAAAAAGAGTAGTTTACCTTTATGCCTGTCCATGCCTCCACTGGAATACCACCTGATGAGGCTAGGTATTGCAACAATAATGTTGGAACTCCCAGGGCTACCAGCTTTACTTATCAACACGGGTTTTGTATAAACTTGGAGGTGACAGTGCTATATGCACAAGTAGAAGTGAAGTTTCTACCTATTGTCACTATTTATCTGGCAAGAGACCCGAGGGGTTCCAAGCCAAACTTTTATAGAGTCAGAAGAAGCTTAATTCTTTGATGGAAGGAGAGAAAAACTTATTCTTAGAGAGAGGTATTCTACTTCAGGAATGAATAAAACAACATGAAATGCTAAACTTGCACCATAACCCAACTTAATTAATCAAACAGCTATGCTAAGAAGACTTGCTAATTTAACATTAAGCTAATGCTAATTATCTATGTTGCAGAAGAAAAAAACATTAAAACTAAACTAAGGGGTAAACAATGGGACTTAGGCTAAATCGGGTTTTAGGTGGAAAAAGCAGTCGGAGGTCGAAATCAGTAAGAACAAGACATGAGGGAGCAATAGTGCACAAGAACTATTGGGTTAGTTGGGTGAAAGGTACATGAATAGCGGGGATCTAATCTCAGGAGGTTACGTAGGTAGATGGGCGAACAAGGGAGAAAAGGAGATGAAGAGATTTAATCGTGTATGTCAGGCCAAGAGATGTACAGGCGAGGCTGACAAGAGTGATCAATGGCTAATATCTTATCGTGCAGGCGAAGGAAAGATATGGACGGATGAGGCTAGAAGGTAGATGGACGGCAGAGATTAGATCACGGGCAAAAGAATGCGCGAAAATGGTGGAGCGGGTTTAGAGGGCGGTAAGCTGTTTATCGCACGCCCTCAAAGCTGTAAGTGGTTTTCTCAAATTTTACACGATTAGCCTCCCTGAGTGACACATAGCATGGGGAAACCACCCATTTCACATGCTATCGAGCGGATAATGGTCGGGCAGAAATCCATGCGATATGGCACGATAGCCATTGGATCAAGCGGGGCTGATTAATGGTGGAGATCGGCCAAGCTAGTTGGCAATCGGTTGAAGTGGCAGCCATCTAATCAGGCAAGGAAGATTGATGGTGGGGACTTAAAGTTTATAAAGTGAATGGTGCACTCCACGCGAGGTGGCAGTTGAAGAAAATAGTGAATCAGACAGTTATTGTAAAGGTTTGTTGGTGATCGGAAAACTAGGAAGCGATGGAGGGGGAACATGGTGGAGGCAGTTTCAAAGGAAAATGACAAAGAAAACCAGTGTGGGTAAACAGCTAACTGTATTTAAACAACAAACTCAATAACCTATGCAAGAACTAGAAAATGCGTTTTTAAGGTTGTTGGAGGGTCTCTGCCTCAAGTGATGGTCCCAGAGGGAGGAGATGAGGCTGAGACACTTGCGCACAACCTGATAGTAATATTTTCCTCTAATCCAACCTGTGAATTAAGAACATCAATGAAAGTAACCTACAACAGATGCAACTGTAGAAATGGATGAACAGAAACAGGAAGTTATTCAAATAAGTGAACAAAACTAGAAAGATGCTTAACCAAATGAATCAGAACCAAAAAATTCTTGAGCAAATGCATCAACAAACAAGGAAACTACTTAACAAATAAATAGAACCGAACTCTATTCTAGAATAAAAATATATTAAAGAGGAGTTATGGTTGCTTGGGTTGGGCCCTAACCTAAAAGCTTCAGCCCTCGAAGCTTAATCAGAGTTGGCTTAAACAGAACTCATCTTCATTATAGAAACCATGGATTATAGATAAAATTCACAAGTCTTTGTAGTTTAGAAATAAAATAGAGTTTTAAAAATGAATTCTGAATGCTAGTGAGGTCCTAAGCCTCTCTATCTATACATATGAAGTCTCCAACAACTTCCTCTCAAATTAGGGTGGTTTGGCTCGCAACTCAAAATAAATTGTTTTCTATCCTTTTCACTTACTTGGTTGTCGTTTAGTCCTCATGATGTGGTTGTTTGCACTCTGAGCTCGTGGAGGAATATTCGAATGGAGGGGTAGTGGATGAGGAGGATTAACCTCCTATAATTCCTCTACCTTGTCCCATTTGAGTCTTGACCAAGGCATTTGCTATAGTTCTTTGCTTTTATCCTTTATACCTACATTTCTCCTTGCTTTTATCATTTATTCTTGCATTATATGCACATTAGACCACAAAGCCAAATATCCAACTCTAACTCATTTCATAAACAAAATATAATCAAAAGTATGCAATAAGTTGTGAGAATAGTTGGTTTGACTAAGCTAGGAGGTGAATTAAGGGCAATTAAGGCCCATATAATTACTCAATAATGAGGCTCATCATCATCCCCCTAGTGAAAGTGTTGCTCATCCTTTGAGAAACTTAGTGGCTCTGGTAGCCTCTCTGACACCCCATGATTTTGTTGTGGTCTCTTCTTCTTGTTCATAGAAGCTTGCTTTCCTTTGTGCTTCTTCCCACTGCCTCTTTTCCTCTTCTTCATTTCTCTGATCTTCAAACTATGTGGCAGTGTGTTCTATTTTAGCAGGCATGTATATTATCATCTATTAGTAGCTTAAATATATGCTCAAAATGTGAAATTGCTTGCCCATGGGTAGTAAGATATCTAAGTGCCTGCTGAGGATCATTTGCAATCAGATTATGGGTGTTGAGTAGGGCCATGGGATTTGATTGTTCAGCTCTGATGAAAAGAGGTTCATTTTTCTCTCTAGCCAATATTCTTTCATCTTTGCAGCCCTTGAATTGTCATGGTTTAGCCATGATTCCAAAGCCATTAATTGTAGATCTCCTAGCTTTGCATTAGGATCCCAATTATTCATGTCTGTGAGGGCCATGTTATGCAAGTAAAACTCAACCATTTTGGCCCCATCCTTTAGTGCACTTTGATCACAAAGATCAATAAATTGTCTGTGGTCCTGAAATGGCATGGTGCTCCTTTGTGCTAGTGTTTTAATATGAAATTTCAACCATTGTTCTCTGAGATAAAGAGCATAGGATTTGGCTGGAATCCTACACTAGATGGCCTCCAAGGAGAGGCTGACCATACATGCTAGCTGGCTTTCCTTTTCTTGCAGCTATCCTCTCAGTTTTTCTTATCTTCTTCCTTTTGTTGTTCTTTTGCATCTCCATCAGTTTCTTCCTTTTTTTCCTCCTCTTGTTTCAACATCATCTTCCTTGTCTTATTTCAGCGTGTTCCTCTATATTAGTTTTTTCTTCACCCATCTCATCCCCATATAGATCTATATCTTCTTCTTCTTGTTTTGCCCCTCCTCACTGACAAAAGGACTAACATCATAGGTGAGGGTTTTGGTTTCATCTTCTGCTAGTAAGTTTATGAAGACTAACCATGTTACGGGGATACTGAGGCTTTGGAGGGCATCCTTAATGAGGATCCTGATTAGCCCATGGTGAACCAATTGCTGGGAATTTCCTTCCTTTGCTTTGCTACTGGAGTCTATGAGTGATTGCATCAAGAAATAGGGTATGCTGAGTCTTTGGTGAACTAGTGTTTCTACCCAAAATCTTAATTCTTCAAGCATTCTAAAATGGTTGCCATAACAACACCATATCCATGGATTCTTGCATTTTCTTTTGACTTATTAAAGAATTTCCTTTTTGCCACCTTTTCACTTATAAACCAACTACCTCTTAACCTTTACAACTTTTGATCAAATGATGCACATGAGTGAGTGAGTAGGATACTTACTCGTGGTCTTGATGCCATGTTGCAGTTGTCAAAGATCAAAGGTGTTGCTAATGGTTATTCTTCTTCCTCCTCTGGTGTCCGATGATGGTTTATTAGCTTTTGCAGGTGTCTGCCACTGAAGATCTAATGTTGTTGCTGCTGTTGTGGAGCTCTTAGATCTAATGTTGTCGCTGCTACTGTGGAGCTTTTGGATCTGATGTTGCTACTACTGTGGAGCTCTTGGATTCGATGTTGTTGCTACTGCTGTGGAGCTCCTGGATTACCTCTTGGCAATGTTTGGTGTATTCCTTAGGATTATTGGTCATGTTTCTAGATGGTGCTGTGAGGATGTTGTAATGAATGGACTTAGGGAGTAGGAGTGTATGTGGATGCAAGGATGATCGTAATGGTTGAGGTGATCCTATTAGAAAACACAATCTTCACCCGAATGTAAGCAATAAAGTAAAAAACAATATAAGTGATGGAGGGATGCATTGGTAAGGAGTGGAGGAGATGAAATATATATGAGCAGGGTTCCCTCTGGATCTTCTCTTTGCTCCTTAGTTGTCTTTCTCACCCACCTGCACATAACTATTATGTTTTTTTCTTTTTCTTTTATATATATATATTTAAACAAAACACCTAGGCTGCCTCAGAGAGGTTTTCACCCTAGATATTTGCCTTGGGCACCTCAAGAAGTTTTTCACCCAGGGATCTTCTTATCCTTTTCATTTTTCTCATCCTTGAGCCACCTAATGAGGTTTTCAACCCAAAGATGGGACTCAGGTGCCTCATAGAGGTTTTCACTTGAATCCTTATGCTTTTTCCTTTTTCAGTAACTAGATGAGGGAGGAGTTGGAACTTGCTCCACCATCATCGTTGTCTTATTAATGTTGTTAATGAACTCTTGTCTTGATAATGGCCTCCTGTACATTTTCAATCTGTGTCCATTAACTAGCAATGGAATGGCTTGTTCATCAATAGTCCTAATTTGCATTGAAGCATTGTCATGACATCTTTCCACCACATAAGTTCCAAGCCATCTTGTTCTTAACTTGCCCTTAAAATCTTTAAACCTGGAATCACATAACAATGCCAAGACTCCTTGAAATTGCTTCTCCTTGATGTGCCTATCATGCCAGACCTTCCTCTAAAGCTGAACTATCTTTGTATGTAGGAGGGCCTGCATTCTGAATTCATCCAAGACATTCAAATGCAACAACTTTTCTTTCTGTGCATGACTAAGATCTAAATCTAGTTGGGTTGCCATATTTAATGTGTTATATTCAAATTCAATGGACAACATAGCCTTTTTACCATAGACCAGCTCATAGGGTGTAAATCCAGTGGTGGTCTTCCATGCTGTATTATAGGCCCATGTGGCCTCAACTATTCTCTCTACGCAATCCTTCCTGCTGCTTCTCACCACCTTGGTTAAGATGTTCTCTAGTGCCCTACTCGTCACCTCCACTTTCCCATTAGCTTGTGGATGATAAGGAGTGGAGGTCCTATGCTTGATTTTGTGGTGGCTGAGCATTTCTTCAATTCTTCTTGAGGTAAATTGGCTACCTTGGTCTATGACTAGCTCTCTAGGGTACCCAAATTTGTTGAAGATATTCTCCCTTAGGAACTCAACCACCTTTTCTTCTGTTATTGCCTTAATTGCCTTGGTTTCATCCCATTTAGTCAAATGATCAGTGCACACAATGATGTGTTGTTTTTTATTTGAAGGAGGGTTGATAGGCCCAATGAAGTCCATGTCCCCCTTATCAAATGGCTCGAAAGTCACTTGATATTGTAGGGGAATTTCATCTCTCGGAGTAGGCTTTCCCATCCTCTAGCACCGATCACACTGACTAATGTACTTCTTTACATATTAATGAAGTGTAGGCCAATAATAGCCTGCTTGCAACACTTTGAATGTTGTCCTCTTTGCTGCAAAATGACCTCCACAAGGCCCATCATGATAGGTCAGAAGGATGTCAGAGACTTCCTCTTCCCTTACACACCTTCTTAAGATTTGATCTGGACCGTGTTTGAACAGATTTCCCCCAATCCAAGTGAAGGGGGTGCTCTTTCTGATTATCTTTCTCTTTTATTTGGAGGGAAAGTTGGTGGGAACTGTGATGATACCATATAGTTTGCTATATTGGCAAACCATGGGGAGAGAACTGAAATAGCAAATAGATTCTCATCTGGTAACTGGTCATCTTCCATTCCTTCGTCACCTACAGGCAGATTTATTCTAGACAGAAAGTCAACAACAACATTTTCCTTACCAGGCTTATCAATAATGGTTAGATCAAACTACTATAATAGAAGCAACCATCTTATAATTCTAGCATTTACATCTGGTTTGTTCATTAAACATTTGATTGTAGCATGATCAATATGCATAAATGTTTGATAGCCTGTAATGTAGTGCCTAAATTTGTTCAATGAATGCACAATAGCTAGGAGTTCTTTTTCAGTCACAGTATGGTTTAGCTCAGCCTTTAACATGTATTTACTGATAAAATTGATGGCATAAAGCAATTTATCCTCTTCCTCACCTCAGGCTACTCCTATGGATTTCTGTGAGGCATCAACATGAATATGAAAGGGGAGGGCCCAATTTGGGCCTCTAAGGATTGGTGCAGTAGTCAACTTACCCTTGAGAATTTCTAAGGCCTCTTGACAGTTATTTGACCATATAAATTTTGAATATTTGGCCAACAATCCAAACAAAGGAGAGGCCAACTTACTGAAGTCCTTTATGAACCTCTGGTAGTATCTAGCCAATCCTAAGAAACTTCTTGCATCTTTCTACTTTTGTGGAGGTGGGACCCCTTGGATGATTTCTATTTTGTTTGGGTCCACCTGCAATCCTTGCTGAGATATTGAATGACCTAACACATTCCCTTCAGTCATTAAGAATTCACACTTTTCTGGACTAAGAGACAGATTCATTTCAATGCATTTGTGTAATATTTTGCCTAGGTTAGTCAGGGCTTCCTGGAAATCACAACCATAAGGTGTAAATTCATCCATATATGTTTCCACAGCATCATGTACTAATTCAACAAAGATACTCAAGACTGCTCTCTGAAAAGTGGCGGGAGCATTGCATAGGCCGAAAGGAAGGATCCTATAGGAAAAAGTACCCCAAGGACAGGTGAATGTGATGTTGTCCTGGTCTTCTGGGTAGATTTGGATTTTGTTATACTCACTGAATCCATCTAGGAAAGAAAAGAATTTCTTCCCTCTCAGGACATCTACCACTTGGTCAATGAAGGGTAGGGGAAAATGACCTCTCTTGGTGGCTTTGTTCAACTCCCTATAATCCACACAAATCCTCCACTTAAAATTTTTCTTGGGTACTAATACTAAAGGAGAGACCCACTCACTATCTAAGATAGGGTAAATAAATCCTGGATCTAATAGCTTTTGTAGTGCTTCCTTAACTACATCTTTAAGAGATGGATTCATCCTCCTTTGTGGTTGCCTGACTGGCTTGCAACCTTCTTGGATGTAGATGTGGTGAGTACACACTGAGGGGTGCACTCCCTTCATTTCCTTATAGCTCCAAGCGAAGGCTTCTAGGTTCTTCTTATATAGAAAATTGACCTCCTCATCAGCTCAGAGGGGAAAGACATGATAGTTGAAGCAAATACCAAGATCACGAGCCTTGTTTCCACACTAACGCTAGCAATGCACTAACAACCTGCTTTATAAAGCTTCTCAAAAAGCCTAAGGGAGCATTAGTGACCCTACTAACTCTAGTCATTAGTTCGGGAACAACATTAGTGGATCCTAATGAAGTTCTAGAGGTCAAAGGAACAAATTGACTCATAAATATCTAGATATTTTCTCCTCAATCTACTCAAGAAAAGCAAGGAAACATCTCAAGTTCGACGTATTTGGGGGATTTCTAATCCCAATGAAGGAGGAAAATGGTAAGGAGCTGAAAAGAATGGCAACTTCATTGCTTTTACCCTAAGGAACTCATGGAGGAACTTGGCAACCCTAACTCAATTGCTACATAAGCAAAGCTAGGGCTATGGTGATAAAGGTCAATTCATTTGAAAGGATAGCATACTTGGTTGTTGAGCATTGTCTCAAATTAGAAGAAGTTGGTAAGAAGGGAGAGAGAGAGAGAAGTTGGAGGGGTAAGGGAAGGCTAATGCAACAGATTATTGTAATCACTCTTCCCACATTAATATAGAACTGCAGTTGTACTATCTACTCTGTGGTGTTGGTACTATCATTCATTTAGTTGTTTGTCCAATACCTTTTAGCATGAGTAGCTTAGTTATGTGTAACTAGATGTTCTTTTATGTATTCATGTATTAGTTATCAGAGTTGTATGTTGTGATTATGCTTGTCTCTTTTATGTGCAGGACTTGATCTGGAGCCGGCTCAGGGGACTTCCACCTTGCTGCATTGTGCTCTCTAGCAAATCTACACAGAGGCTTAAGGTAATCTATTTGTCCTACTTTGATAGTTAGTTATTGTTTATGAACATGCATGTAACTTTGTTACAGTCATAGATAATCTTACAGTCTGCCAAAGGTCCTGAGAAGACCTTTGAGGGTATCTCCATTCTCCATACACCAAGAATTTTATCCTACAATAGAATTGGCAACTCCGCTGGGGACTATACATCTAGTTCCTAATTTACCCGGACAGTTCTCAGTTTCCTCCTCCTTCTATGACCTCCCTATACTTCTACATTCCCTTTCTGACCCACCAAAACCTTGTTGCATTCTGCTTTCACATATTAAGCCTTGAATCTAATCCAAAAGGCCTTGTTTTGAGCTGTTTTCCCACACTAACACAGGTTAGCAGACTACACAGTGCTTTATAAAGCTCTGTGTCTACATACACAGAATGTTAGTGGACCCAGTAACTCTCTGTGGCCACTGCTACAGAGTGTTAGTTCCTTAAAAACTTGATATACAGTTGTGTCTACAAACTCAAGGGGATAGGAAGCCTGCTCATGAACTAAAAGAGGGTTTGCAACTGCATTTTGTTAGCAAGATAGGAGTCCTGAAAGTTTTTTTTTTTTTTAGGAAATAAGTTTTTTTTTCTTTCTTAAAAACATTTTTTTCGAAAGAGAGATCCACATTTTTTTTATTCATTCTTCTGTTTAGTTGGTTAAAAGCTGCTTTATTTTGGTTTCAAGTAATTGTTGGGAAAAAATTGGAAAGATTTATGTTGGTTATGCATGTGTTATAATGACTAAGATGCATGGAACAAATATGAATATGTGAAAGACTCTCACCTGTAGAATACAACTTGTTTTCATCAAATTGAATATTTTTTAAAGCATTGTCTTGTGCATGATTTTTGAGTCAGAGTCCCATCACATTTCATATGTAACTCTTTATTGAGCAAACAAACATTAGTTCAGGCTAGGATCTTGGGATAGGCAGTGTGAGTAAACTACCCAAGATAAGAAACCAAAACTAGTGTCATTAAAAGAGAGAAAATTCTTGCTGCACTCATACTACAGGGGCCACTCTAGTTAAAGTGGAGCTAAATACGAGACACCATTAGACTGTAAGTGAAGGTAGCCTGCCTTCTCTTGCAACTCCTTTGGGTATTCTATGTCTTGGGGATCCCTTCGGGGATTTCAGAGCTAAGTCGGGGACTCAGGTATCCTGCCCACACAGCGTACTGTATGTGACTATGTCCCCCTCAGTAGTGTCTATGATTTGAGGTATCCTTAGTGGAAAATATTTCAGGGACTTAAACAAGGTGACTGGGGTGGTCTAACCTAGTACCTAACACAGATGGACCTACTCTATCTTCAGTTTTTAGGAAGGTGCTCATCTTCACAAGAGTACTTGGTCCCTTAATATGAGGTTCGGGCAAAGCTCAAGAGTAACTGTAACTATACATGTGGCCAACCCTCTCTATTATTCATTGTAATACTGGGTTTCATCTCCAATGATCGGTGCTTATTAGACAGGGTCATTTCCCTCTATTTGTTGATTGATAAACTTAGTTTATTTTTTATATTTTTTAGGCACCCGAGTGTTATCATTTGAGACTTTAATAAATATCATGATAAAATTTATTGATAAAAATTCATGGTCACCGTGGCTACCTCTGGCCCTTGTCATTAATCTAGATGATTGTTAGGACTTCCTCCACTCATTGTGGAAGATCCATTGAGCTCCAATGAACCAGATTCCCCATCTTTGGGGAATCAGTCTCTTAGATCTCAAACAGAATCTATTTGGACAATCGATGATTCAATCTTGTTGGAGGATTTCTTTACTGAAGGATTTCTTCCTCTCTTTAACCCTCTGCTTACGAATCCATTGGACCCAATCTTGGTTCCAGTGGCACCTATACTCCCTGTTTATGTAGATGGAACATTTCCATCCGTCATGTCGACAACTAATGGGTTGTGGAACTTTGTGGACACTTTTTGTCCTCCACCACTTCCCCAGTCGACAGTCACCACCACACCATTGATTGTGAACCCGCTCTCCAATTTGTCCCAGGTACAACTACTCACATGACACCCTCCATGAGTGGAACCCAGCTGATGGTAGGTTCCACCCCTTTAGTGTCAAATTGTATACCTTCGACAAGTGCTACATACATTGCTCCTTATAATTCTCAATATAGCACTATTAGCGCGGATCCTGTCCACTAACAATATGGTCGACAACTATTGTACAGTTCAAACCCCCAGATTCAAGTATATGGGGGCATTCCCAATATGCACATATTGATCGGGAGCATAACAGTCCCCCCTCCATTCTCAGGCATGCATAGTTAGTCATTGATTGACATGAGTGTTTCTTATGTCAATCAAGGACATATGGTTAGTTCTATGGTAGGCAGGAATCCTCAAGGAGATCCCAACAAATCCCTGGGGTCACCCTACTCACAAATTCAAATGAGTCAATGGGGCACTGCTTATCCTAGGGGAAATTCTATACCCCAACATCAAATTCCCCATGAAAATCCACACTACAACACCATACCCCAAGGCAACTACTATACCACGCAACCTATGTATAATACTAGGAATCAAACAATGGAGGGCTCGCAAGGTTCCTCAAGTCATATGTCATCGCCTTGTTCCGAGTTGGGGGCACCACACACTTTGCCTTTCTTGGCAACATTGGATATACCCGAGTTGTACAAACTTACAAATGACCCCATCTACCATAACTTACTTTGGCTGCCGATCCCGCATAAAATACCAAGAGACATGCCCATGTTCGAAGGGAAACAAGGGGAGGATTCGGGCACCCATATCACCCCCTATCATCTTTGGTGTGTTTCCAACTCCATGGTGGATGATAGTGTCCAGTTACGTCTTTTTCTCTGCACCCTCACTGGCAGCGTAGCTAAGTGGTACATTGAGTTACCATGCACGTCAGTAAATACCTTCGATGCTTTAGCGATGGAATTCCTAAAGCACTTCCAGCTACCCATCCGCTATGAGACTAGGACAGAGCTCCTCACTTCACTACGCCAGGATACTGCCACCCACATCTTTTATCATATACATTAATGGAGATGTAGGTGGAGGTTAGTCAAAGCTCCCCTCCCAGACTATCTCTTAGTGGACTGGTTCTACAAGTCTGTACTCCCGCAAATCACTAAAGATGTCGCTTTAGGTGGTGTGGTCATAGAAGACCAATCCATACGTTGTGCCTAGCACATAGATATGATATATTCTTTATGACGTAATCCCCAATGCCCATCGTAACTCCAATGTTTTCGCTACTCAGCACCCTGGAGCACACTAATATATGTGATGACACCTATTTCCCACTACGGTCGAATTTTAGGGCTCGGCGTGAGGCTCCCAGTTATTTTCGTGATGATTGGTCTGCATGCATTGCCTCCTTGCAATGATATCATTGAGACTTAGTTCACGACTAGCGAAAATCCAGATTGGGCGAATTTGTTGAAATAGTTGGCCTTTTGGATGTCTCTAGAGCTGGTTGTTGGGTTAGTTTGGGTCGCCCTTCCTCCTCTGGGATTGTGGTTTCATATTTTGTGAAACCTTCCTTGAGGATAAGCTCCTTCTCCCTCATTTCATGGAGACTCCTTCTCCTATAAAATCACTCACCATTGCTATGATCTGCTAGTTCTTTTAGTTGAGCAGTGTTGCTAGTTCTTTTGAGTTTAGTAGATAGCTTTTGTGTGAGTGTGACAAGTGTGGGATTGCTAATAGTTTAGTAAGAGGTTATGAAGTGCCTTAACTTTGTATTAAAGCTTGTGAGTGAGAGAGAGATATTGTCTATTTTGGAGACCCATTCTTGAGAGTGAATGCTTGAAGAAACATATTGGCTGGACCCTTCAAGAAGGCTTGCGATGTCAAGACTTAGTTGTAAGCTTTGCTCTTGATTCATTTTAATACAAGCAATGATGATTTCCTATATCTTGTGTACAATTTACTTGATAGCTTATGATTTCTTGACTTTATAAGTAAATAGATCATTGTCTTTCTCGGTTACGTGCTCTGTTGTTTTCTTGTGGTGCTTCAGGTTAATTTCTCATCGAGGAGAAAGAAACAGAAGTTGGAGCAATGCAACGGAACGTCATCAACCACCGGTTTGAGGTAGGCCTCCAACAATGACTATTTAAGTGAATCAATTGTTTTTTTGTCTTTGTTGTGACTAGACCCACTCTAGGGCTAGAGGGGTTGCCTCTGTCCACAGAGGGAACACTTTCCTACTTCACAAGTTCGCAACTCCACTGGGGAGTCCTTTGTATGTTTTTTCTCTTGTTTTCTTTTGTTTGGTTTTGATTTAGTGTCTCTTGAATTTTGGGGTTAAACCATCAGTTTTTTTGGGTTACCTGGGTCAATCTGGGAAGTCCCCTTACTGTCTGGGAGAATAGTCTGGTGTTTTTTTGGGAGTTTTCACTTATTTTTCCTTGTTTTCGAGCTTGTCGCTAAAAAAATCTTGATAGTCGTGACAACCTTGCCCTGTATCTGTTTTGTAAACCTATGCATTGTTGAATCCTATTGTACAGTCGTGACGATTCCTGAAATTGGCACATTGCGGAAGATAGATGTACTCCTGCGACAATGTTGCTCTGTTGTTGTGACTATTGGCTTATCATCACTAGTTGCTGGTTATTATACCCACAAAGATTCCTATGTAAGTTGTTTTTATAGCTTCACCTCCTGAATTCACTAGTCTTATTTATCCCCTGTTGTTTTCCTCTCGTCCATCAACTTGTCTTAATTGCTTTTGGTTAAAGGTACTGCCTCTTTGGTTTCATTGAGTGGATCTTGTGTTTTTAGGCCTTGTGACCTAGCTCTTTCAAGTTTTTGAATCATTTTTCTAGGTTTCTTGTCTATCCAAGGTTCATCCGCAACCGTCTTATTGATTTGCTTGAGGCTTTTTCATTGCTTGTTTCTTGCTGGTTGATTTTTAGTGTCGATTATTGAACCAATTTTTCATATTGATTCGATTTCTTCACTACCAAGCATAGATCACAATTGTTTGTATCGATCAGTTCACACTTGGTTGTCTGTCTCTTTGAATTCAAAACAATCAAAATCAAAATATTGCATTTATTTAGTATACGAAAGTGAAAGTACATTTGCATTTCAAATTTTCATGTTTGAGAAATTGGAAAGTAAACTTTAAATCTATCATTAGTAGTATTGATTCACTGTAGGGTTGGTGTGTTAATGTATTGTGTTTCTTAGCGCTTGCATTTGCTTGTCTCAGTTTTGTCTTGGTTTGGGAATGAACTTTCTACCTTTCTGTAAGTAGGTGTTCATCGAAATGAAATATGCTTTACTCATTCTAGTTGCATCCTAGGATTTTTGATATACATACGGCAGGGCCTGGAAATTGAAACCTAATTCAAAATCAACTCTAAAACGAACTAAATGAACTTAACAATGCATTGGAACTTAACGCACATTATTTAGAGGTCTAGGCTAGATACGTGCTCTGGCATCGTTAAACCTAGTCACTATTGCTTTCGCTTAAGGTTGGTTGATTCCTCCTTCTGTGACTCAATAGCTGCTAGTACGGACTTGTGCTTCCAGTACCATCAAGTATATATTGGGAGACCCCACTAGATTATCATCCTACATCCATAGGAAGCCATGTCTGTCGCCTTGCAAACCGTAACGCACCGAACACAACATTCGAGAAGATTGACTACTGTATGGAAAGTCCTTGGTCATTTTTTATTTCATTTGGTCACCAAGGTGTATATGTAGTTTTATGGGTTGCTTGGTAAACCTTTTTCCTAGTTCTCTAGAGTAGTCACTTTTGTTCCTTTTCGACTCCTTAAAAAAAAGGTCCATCTGAGAACTTGTCCTCTCAGGCTCATTAAATATTCGAAGGAAACTAGAGTCATATTTTGTCCTTTTCTCTACTCTTTAAAGATGAAAAGGTCAAGTTCTGTTCCTGTGTCATAAAATTTATTCGACCACGTTCACATTTACCTTGTTAAATCTTGATTGCGTTTCAGTTTGTGTAGGGTTGTTTTCCTTGTTTATTTTTTCCCTGGAACTTTTGAGTTAAATCATCCTGGCGGAATCACCAATCTCGTCTCCCATACGAAGTGACCAAGGATCTCCATCTTTTGTCACTTCTGAGGTACCGGTTGTTAGTGATACTCTTCCTGTTGTTCCAAGTATTCAATCGCTTAATTCTCGCACTCCAGAAGACGAGTTTTACGATATTTATTGGAACCCCATCTAGGAACCTTCCAAATAAGATTTCCCCATTACTTCTTCTGGTGTTTCGGTCTTGATGTCTTCCTCTGACATGGATGAGATGAACCCCGTCTCCGGTGAAGAGACCTTTATGGCAAGTGGTGAAATTCCTATACCTACGGAAACTTGACCCTTCCATGTCACCCCTCTTGGTATCACATTTCCTTTATGCTACCATGCATTGGCTGATATCATGAGTTCTAGATCTCCCCTTGAGAGTTCCATGTGGTCTTGTACCATCACTCCGAGCTTAGAACCTTTCACATCCCAAATTCACAATGTGATTGTCACATCTGTCTCGACTATTCTGACTATTTGTGTGGCTTCTTTGGCTCCCGTTGTTATTTTTGTCACTACATATTTGGGCGTGACCACTATTGCTGGACCTTTAGTTGGTCCTACTAATGGTGGTCCATCGACATTGGCATCTGGAGTTGTTAATCTCACCCATAGTGCCCCACCTTCTTCTGGTTCCATTCTAGCAGGGGGCCATATGACCAGTACTTGCAAGCTCTTCAAAATCCGGATTCGCAAAATCCATTTGATTACTATGATTCTCGAGGAGCCCATTTTTATCACCCTGGACCCATCCCATCTCAGCCTATGGTTGAGGTTTCGGTTCCGTTATCTGTTGCTTGGGGCCCGACCAGTTATCACGGTGGCCAAGCACAACCTTCAAATTTTCAAGGTCCACCCTATCAAGGTCAGCTGCCTTACAGGTAGCCATCTCACGGACAACCATATTATGGGCAACCTTATCCAGGGCAACCTATTGGCCCACAAGGACAACCCTTACAAGGACAACCTTTGGTCTTCAGTGGTTCCTCTTTTACTTACTTTTGGCAACCTTCTGGTAACCCAGGACAACCTTACATCCAACAAGGCCAACCTGGTACCCAGCAAGGTCACCCCTCTGGACAAGTAGGTCAGCCTCAAATCTAGCAAGGCCAACCCACTGTCTAGCTTGGTCAACCTTCTGGGCAAGCTGGTCAACCTCAAATCTAGTAAGGCCAACCAATTGTTTAGCTTGTTCAACCATCTGGTCAGTCAGGTTAGCCTTCAGTTCTGCAAGGTCAACCCATTACCCAACAAGCTCAACCTTTTGGGCAAATGGGTCAACCTCAGTCTCAATCAGGAAAACCTTCTAGCAAGATGGGTCAGCCTTAGTTTTCGCAAGGACATCTGTCTAGACCCGCTCAACTTGGAACTCAAACTCTCGTCGTTTCTTAAGCTCCACTCGGTTTTCAGACCCAGTCTGGGCTCCAGAACCAATCCAGTGTCCAAACTCAAGTTGGCTTCCAAACCCAACCTGCTTATCAAATGTAGATTGGACCCCAGGAACAGTTTGAAGCCCAGCTGCAATATGGTTTCCAGCAGCCCCAAGGGCAACTCCAAATTTCCCAATACCAAAATTATCAACAGCCACAGGTTAACCCTTATAAGAAGTTTCAGCAACCATATGTTTCTCCTGTTGGTCAGGTTGGTAATCAGTGGACTACTAATGGTCAAAACCAAGGTTAACCATCTGGTTACACTTATAATCCTTATGGACAAAACCCTTACAGACAAAACCCTTACGGGCCAAATCCTTCTGGGGAAAATCAATGGGGGCAACTGGGAACTGAATGGAGCTCTAATCCTGTTTCTTACCTGTGGCCTTAGATATCCTTCAACCCTCAATTACCTTTCTTGGCAACGTTGGAACTGCCAGATGTGTCCAAACTGAAAAACGATCCCATTATTCATAATCCGTATTGGCCACCGGTTCCAACTAAGATTCCGGGTGATTTTCCCAAATTCGACGGTAAGTCTGGAGAAGATCCCCAAGCTCATGTCATGACCTATCACCTATGTTGTTCATCTAATTCATGGCTTGAAAATTTCATCAGACTCTGTTTGTTCCAATGGACTCTCATTGGCTTTGCGACAAAATGGTATATTGAGCTAGCTCGTGGAACTTTTTAGGACTTTAACTCGCTTGCTATGGCATTTTTAACTCATTTTCAGTTGTTGATTCGATATGAAACAAGCACACACCTCTTTACATCCTTGAAATAGAACACGACCACGCATATCTCCAATCATATCTATGAATGGAGGAGGTGTCGTCGTTTAATTAAGTTCTGAATCCTCGATCAGCTTCTGACTGACTGGTTCACAACCTCATTCGTTGATCTGATAGCTCGGGACATTGCTATGGGGGCATGTGTAACTAAAGAGCAAGCTATCATGTGTGCTCAGTATCTTGACTTGGTTTACTCCTAGCCCGATATGCTATATGATTATTTGCTTGATGCTCCATGACCTGGAACTTCCAAAGCTATGTCAATGCTATTTGTTGACTGTGTCATCGATTCTGTTAATGCGTCCTCCAGAAAATCTTCCGCGAACCCTGTAAAGCAAAAGTCTACTGCTCCAAACAAAAATGCTTCTCACACTCCACCCAATCTTGGTAAAACTTCCGAAGTTAATGCCATCTAGTCCACCGTGGTAGAAAAATCTTCGAAAGGTAAGAAGAAGGGAAAAGGGAAGAGTAAAGCCAATCAACCAAAGCAGGATCCCCCATAGCCTCCGTCCGAAGAAGGTGCCAAACCTAAGCCTAAGTATCCCTGTCTCAATTGTGATGAGAATCACTATACTAAAGATGTCCCTAGGTGATCTGAGTTTAGTTGTTTTCTAAAAGGCGCCCTTGGGACTCCTGCTGTGCTCAAAGAGCCTTTTCCCTCACAACAGACTGAAATGGTGGTTGATCAGTCTTAATCCTCTCCCACCTTCAGCTCTCAAGTCTTCATGGATGGGAGGATTCCCATCCATATTAGTACATGGTCAAAAGAATATCCTTTGCCTGCTGGGAAGGACACTGAAGTTCCCCCCAATATTCCTTCATCTAGTACTGGTCCACTCCATATCGAGCAGCCTAGTACAAAGTCACTAATTCGACCTCCTCCCAAAGGAGTGCTTCAAAAGTCTTCCTACAACCCTAATGCTCGTGCTACACAACACTATAACATCATTGAGGACTTAGCCCAAGCTCCTTTGGCTATGTTCGTATTAGAAGTCCTCCATAGTTGTCCCTCCCAGAGGAAGTCATTGTTATCAGCCATTGGTGGCATCGACTCGACTGACTCAGATTTGATCACTTTTGACCTGCATAATCATGTATCGAGACTACCTCACCAGATCGCCTTCCTCATTCAAGTCATCATCATCTCTAAGAATATTCACCACACTATTATTGATGAGGGCAGTTCCACTTGCATCATGTCTGTTGCTTGTTGGAAGGCGTCAGTCTCCCAATACCTTGGAAGCCTTCGATGGGAGAGATTCCTATCCTTATGGTATCCTCCCGCGTCTACCTATTACCTTGGAAGGGAAGATAGTTGAAGTTGAGGTCGAGGTTGTCGATGTGAATTTAACTCACAACCTCCTCTTAGGATGAATCTGGACATATGGCATGCGAGCTATGGCTTCATCTCTATTTCTTGTCCCTCATTTTCCCCATCAAGGGAAAATTGTTACGGTAGACCAGTTGTCCTTCTTCGCTTCTTCTTCTTCCAATGGCAACGTGCCTTTTATGGAGCATACCTCTGTTCTGTATGAGAGTGTGGGTGCTGGAATTTTTAAATATCCTGCCCTCATGGCTGTTTTTTCGCTCCCACCTCCCAACATCGCTCCCATCAATATGATCTTTGTCCATTCTAATCGTTGGGTCCTTCTTCACATTGATCAGGTAGAATCTTGGGGCAATGTCATGCCGTTGAGCCCTACCGAGTTCAATTATGTCGAAATTTTTTCTGCCTCGGCTTCATCTTTTGAACTGTTCCTTTAAGCAGGGCTCTCAACATGTATATACAATCCCCTTGGCTTGGAGATAGCGCTTCTTCAAATCCCTTACAGGAAATCTTTCCTTTTGATGAAGAAATTATCAAGACTATGTCTTTCAAGGCACCTCCTTGCTTTGATCATCACCATTGTTCCTTGTTTCTCCCTAGCCACAGGGCTATGATTACTTGTCTTGAGCAGTTTGCTTCCTGTGTCCCCTCCCAACCCCTTTAGACACCTATTCAAATCCATCAAGTTTTCTCTGAAGGAAATATGGGGAACATTATGCAAACCATACCTATCGACATCTCTGTTAAAGCAGGGGTTGTCGAGAATATTCACATCAGAGTAACCTGTACTCCGGAGGAGATTCAACTTTATACCAATATTTTTAGAGAATTTCATGACATTTTTGCTTGGTCATACGAAGATATGCTCGACATTGATCCTAGTATTGTGGTGCATGAAATACCTACTTATCTGGGTGCTAAACCTGTTCAACAATGTTTATGCCTCGTGCACCCCTGAAAGGCTGCATCCATTAAAACAGAAGTTGAAAAAATTCTTAAAGCTCAGATTATTTACCCTATCTCGCTCACTGATTAGGTTTTTAATATTGTCCCTATGACCAAGAAGCAGGGCACTATTAGGGTTTGTGTTCATTATCTTGACATTAATCGTGCCTATCCCAAAGATAACTACCCTACGCCTTTCATTGACCAAATCATTGATGATTGTGCTGGAAGTGAGATTTATTCGTTTATGGATGGCTTTTCTGGTTACAACCAGATCAATATATCACCTGTGGATCAACACAAAACTTCCTTTATCTGCCCGTGGGGTACCTTCGTCTATAAGAAACTCCCTTTCGGTCTTAAAAATGTTGGTGCTACCTTCCAACACATAATGTCTTATGCATTTCATGATATTCGTTACATTTCATAGCCTTATCTAGATGACCTTCTGGCCCATTCAACAAAGTGCCATGACCATCCAAATCACCTTCGTAAAAATTTTATTCACTGTCGACACTACCGTATCCGTCTTAATCCGCATAAATGTGTCTTCTGCATTGAATCCGACAGATTTCTTGGGTTTGTCATCTCCAAAGAGGGCATCTGCCTGGATCCCCTCAAGGTTGAAGCCATTTTGAATCTTCCTCCTCCTACTTCTTTGCAACAATTGCAGATTTTGCAGGGTAAAGCAAATTTTTTATGCCAAGGGCTATACACGGTTATTGAAGCAGGATACCTCCTTTGTCTGGGATGCCGCTGTACAAGAGTCATTTGAGAAACTCAAGGCACTCCTTGTTTCTGCTCCGTTGTTACGTCCGCCTGATTATCACCGTGACTATACTCTTTATCTGGCCACCGTCGATAGCACCATTGGCATGGTTTTGGTTCAAGACAGTGATGATGGTATCGAGCATGTTGTCTATTATCTTAGTCGCAATCTACTGACACGGAAACTCGATATGCCTATGTTGAGAAGCTGGCATTCGCAGCCGTTCATGTTGTCCAACGTTTCTGCCATTATATACTATGGTGTACAACAACGATGATTTCTGACTGCAACCCGATGACGTACATCTTGTCACATCAGTTGCTTGGGGGAAATACTCGAAATGGATTGTCATCCTTCAAGAGTTTGACTTGGAGCTTACTACGGCCAAGTCTAAGAAATCCCTCTTTTTTTCTAAATTGCTTTGCTCGTTACCATCTGCTACTGCACCCTCTCAATTAGAGTACCATATTCCGGATGAGTCTCTATTCTTGATTAGCACCCTCAATCCCTGGTACAGGGATATTATTGTCTACCTTCAGGCATCCTCCTTTCGTCCTGATTTGTCCAAAGATGCTCAACGATGTATTTTCCATCATTCTCAGCCTTATCGCATTATCAGGGACACCTTGTACTATCTCGGTGTTGATTCTGTTCTCCGCCATTGTCCGACATTTGAGGAAGCCGAACGAGTTTTGAATGACTACCACTTTGGTGCCTATGGTGGTCATATGTCCAGGTATGCTACTGCCCAAAAGATCCTTCGCGCTGGTTGTTTTTGGCCATCTCTTTTTAAGGATTGCATTCTTGCCTTCTGCTCTTGTCATGTGTGCCAAATCTACCAATTGAAGATGGATGCGCCTCCCTCTCCTTTACACCTTGTCATTACCTTTGGCCTTTTTGCCAAATGGGGCATTTATTATATGACCTGTAACCTTCGCTCGGCCAAGGGGCATGGTTATATCATCATTGCCATAAATTATTTCATGAAATGGGCCGAGGCGATGCCTACATTATCTAATGACGGTAAGACAGTGGCTCAGTTTTTATTCAATCATGTAATTTCTTGATTCGGAGTCCCTCAGGCTATTGTCACTGATCATGGTTCTCATTTCTGTAATCATGTGATGACTGAGTTAACAACCCAGCTGGGCTTGCATCATGATAGTTTGATGCCATATTATCCTCAGGCCAATGGCCAAGTAGAAGTTGTCAACAAATTTTTGGTCATGATGCTTCAGTGCACCATTGGCATGCACAAGTCTAACTGGCATTTGATATTGTTTTCTGCCTTATGGGCCTACTGTAGTTCAGTGAAGGATGCCATCGGATTCACCTCGTTTCAATTGGTTTATGGTCTGGAGGCTACCTTTCTGATTGAATGTGAGATCCCTTCCCTTAAATTAGCAGTCGAATTGCTTCCAAACACTACTCCGGTGGAATAATGCCTTCTTTACCTAGAGTGGTTAGATGAGACCCGTCAACTAGCCTCTTTAGTCATTGAAGCATAGAAGAAGAGAGTGAAAAATCACTTCAACCAAGCTGTCAACCCTCGTTCTTTCATTGAAGGAGACCTAGTCCTACTATATGATCAAGCAAATGATAAGTTGGGGGCTGGAAAATTCGAGCCTATGTGGCATGGGCCTTACATTGTGAAACACGTTTTGCAAAAAGGGGCATATGAGCTGATTGATTATGAATGGAATCCTATAGATAAGCCTCAGAATGGGCTTTATCTTAATAAATATCATGCATGAATTCGTGCATCTGCTATGTACATACGTGTGTTTCAGTGTGTGTTTGCATGTATGGCTTGATGTGTAGGCATAATTTCCACTTATTGTGTCTTTTTACTTCTTGTGCAGATGTTTGGTACACCTTACATTGGTTTTACTGATGGTGCTTGCCATAGTACCTGGAACCTTTCCTCTGTGGCATGGGTGATCTACGATCCTCACGGTGAGATAGTAGACCTTCAATGTGTTTGTCTGGCTTGTACCACAAACAATGTCGCTGAATATAGTGTTGTCATTGAATTACTGACCGAGGCTATTAACGTCGATATTCATGCATTGGTTGTGAATCTGGATACTCAACTTGTTGTCCACCAACTTAACGGGCATTATTTTGTCAGAGATTATTGGATTTTAAGGTTGTATTTACATGTCAAATTATTGGAAAGAAATTTTGATTTTATCACATATCAACACATTCCAAGAAGATTAAACACATTAACTGATGCATTAGCAAATCATGTATTAGATAGACATTTACGCAACATGTAATCATGCATTGTATGAAAGCATTTAGACACGGTAATAAACCATAGATAGCATATATAAATATATATATCACCTGGTGCACTGAGGCGCTCAAAAAATAAGTGTGTATGTCAAAAAATAGAGTCTGTGTTCACAATACATCTGAGACACATGTCTCTCAAAAATAGCAGAAAGTAAAGCCTAGGTGTCTACAGTGGTGGGCTTTACTCCCTATAGCATACCACCACCCGCACAACTTGTCTCAAAAGCTTGTGTATCCTAGGTGTCACACCAACTGTATGTCTCTAATACTCCACTGGGACCTCCTCGATCCCCTTGTAATCTGGGATCCGATCAGTCAGGCCCTCAACGTTATGGGTAATCTCCTCCTCTGCATTACCGCTCGGGCAAACCAGAGCGAGCTCTCTGTTTCCCTCCCTATGTGCCTCAGGAGCCAGTCCCACGGGTCTCTCCAGTCCCACATCTGCAAGTAACATAGAAATGACAATTAATACATATGCATGAGAAAATCCAAAAACATCATAAAAAACAAAACACATAAATAGTGTGGTGTTTGACCAAGTGTTTTACCTCCCTCAACCCATTGCTCGCTAGGTGGGAGCAGCATGTCAGGATCTCCTTGGAAATCTGTGCCCTCATATGGCCAATCCTCGATGACGATCTTCTGACGATCCAGCCACTCCCTAAACAGTACTCCCCATGATACTGGCTGACCACCACCCCCTCGTGGCATCACATGTGCCCATCGGGTGATGCGAGTCTCTTGCGGTTTAGGCACATACAGGTCCATATCCTGTAGCTAAAGTGATGGCACCCACTCCAGCATGAGCGGTATCAGAATGGATCCATTTCCAAACTGTTTGGTCTCCCCTCATCGACACTTAGTAAGTTGCCTCTTCATATTAACAGACACTACTATTATCACTCAGGTTGTTCCCCAAAACTTGTTGAGAAAAGGGAATATGACCGAGGTAACCACTAACCAATCTTTTAGATGCAATTTCTAGCCAAACTGCATCCAGAGAGGGCTCCCTCTATATATTTTAACTTTGTTTATTTGAAGTTTTAGGCTAGTTATGATGAGCAAAGGTTTGCTTTAAATGGGTTTGTTTTAAATGGGTTTGGATGGTGATTTCAAATAGAGGTAGGATGTAGGGCTGATAGAGTTAATTCCATTGGGTGATGGGTTCTGTGAAGATGGACTGCTGAGTGTGTTTATGTGATGACAGGAAATACTATAGAGCAAGATAATCAATTTGGAACAATATAAAACGTTAGTGATTGATGGGATGCATGCCAGGGGATAGAGGTCAGTCAAGAATCGTTTATCATGGTGGAAGAGGGAAGGTGCTTAAATATTTTCAAGGAGCAGTGAAGAATTCCTTGACAACATTCAGAATGAAGGAATTAGCAGAAACATAAGCATTTAAGAATTTCTATTCATGCTAATTGTGAAGAAAACATAAATAACAGCAGGAATTGAACACAGAGTGTATTTAAACAAGTTCTGGGCTATTCTTTTTCCCTGTTGTTAAGATTATGAAACATATATGATATTTGCAAACACAGAAAACACAAAAACACAATTAGAATAACTTATTGAGCCAAAGAAAGGCACAGGAATTCTGTAGCAGAGTCCAGAATCATCACATCCAAATTCAGAAGGTCCAGCAGCAATGCATTTCAATGCCCTTTGTATTAATAAATATCTGAGTTACTGCGCAGTCCAAATGGGAGAATCACCAACCCCAAATATATTCTTTGGGGGGGTATTTATACAAAAAGAGAGTTTACAAAATATCTTGAAGATAAGATAAGGAGCAATAACCTCCTTTAGCTACTTTGTCAGAGAAATAAATGCAAAAATGAAGGCAGGAGTTATTGTGGCTGTGCTGGCTGCTTTAATGACAAGATATTTTAGACTTTTCACCCAGGAATTCAGCTAGTAGTTATGTCCTTGCTTTGCTTTCCTGCATTGTTGTCCTGACCTGTTTACCTGCTCCTGACTCATCTTTAATGTGTCTTGATCCTGGCTTGAGCTCCTTCCTTTATATTTTCCATGTGTCTTGCTTTTTGACCAGGTGTACATAAGCAAAAAGATCTGAATTTACTTAGGCAAAACTTCCAGCATACTCTGTCACCAGTGTTCTGTGGGAAACTAATGTCTTTGTATCTTTACCAGTATTTCATCAGCCTCAGTATACCTGTAAAAATTAGGCTTGACTTCAAAAAGATGATTTATTTCATGTTCTATAAAAAACATTTTCTTTAATTTGTCATATAGGCTCTGTCCGGAAGGAGGTCCTGTGTCTTCTGAGATACTAGATGATGCAGTGATCTGATTTGTTACATATATGTTCACCTGATGAGCATACTTCTAATGTGATAACAGTTTTTGATTGCTTGTTACTAAACTGGGTAGACCCTTTTTCTGCAAGTTTGTCAATTTCTCTGTGAAGGCATTAATATCCATCTGCATCTCTTGACACCTTCTTTCCAGAGTCTGTATAAGAGTTCTAATTGTTAGCACCTTCGTTATTGTCAAAATGGTGCTTGTCCTGTCGTTGATCTCTAAATCTGCTAATTGTTCCTTAGTATTGGTGTTCAAAGAATGGACGAGTGCATTGGCTTGCTCAGGCATATTTCCTAATGATGCCCAGGCCCTTTGTATTTGTTCTTGTGCCCTGTCTATTAATTCCATTTGTTCATACATTGTCTGAATTGATCTCCATTGGTCAGTAATGGACTGGAAAATATTGGTCCACAAAATCATTTTAATATCTGCTAGAGGCTTATGCAAGGTGAGATCCTTTTCTAGTGATTTCACCTTGTTCTCTAGGGCCTTGACCTCTCTGGTCTTCTCTGCCACTGTTATTTTTTATTTATCATAGCTCACTTCTAGCTTGGCTAGCCTTTCTTTTGTCTCTTTGAGCTCTGACATTTGAGCTTCTAGCTCTTTCAGTGCCTTCATCATTTCCTCCATCCTCATGCTGGTCTCAAGCTCTGTTGTTATTGTTGTTGTAGCATCTCTGGTTGTTGTACCTGTTGTCGATGGTTGCTCAGTGGGAGGGATTGCTACTGTGTCTGTGGGGGGAGCAGAGACAATTGTTGGAGCTATTTCGGGTGGCTGGGAGGTCGAATCTCCCTGCTTAGTTTGCAATGCTTTCTCTAGCTCTTGCTCTATCTGCATCAGCCTTTGGTTCATTCTCATCAATAAATCCATGACATCCTCTTCTGCTTTTTCTTGTGCTAGTTCTGTAGTGTGGGGATGCATGGCGACAGGAAGCTTCAATTGCTTTCTAAGGGCAGAAATATCTTCCTCCTTCCTTTTGATCAATGCTTTGATGCCCTTGGCATCTTTGGGATCATGTCCCAACTCAAAAATTATTTCTTCCAGAGTCTTTATTTGGTTGTCTTTGGCTAGAGAAGAGATCTTCTCTAAATCCAATTGATCAGATGTATTACTCAATGACTCTTTTAATTGGTGGGCTAGCATTGCTTTGTCTGTCAGTGTGGCATAGACCATTTCACCTGTTTGTTTGTGCAATTCGATTTGATCCATTGGGTGAATGTCCTTGGCAAGGAACTCTAGATTGGTCCTTATGTAGTCAGATGCAAACTGTGGCTGCTGAACCTTGGGCTTGAAATGACTCAAAATCATTTCCTCCTCCTTGATTTCATAGGCTACCATTAGTCTATGCTGTTTGGAGGGTGTCATCTTAAGAAACTAGTCATACAACTAAATTCTTAATGACTCATTTTGAGCCTTAATCTCTATGAATGACTGCTTGATGTCTGATGGTTTCTTTGCTTGTGACCTTGAGGAGGAGACTTCCATTCCATGTTGCCTCCCTCCTTCTTGTTTGTGAGAGCTAGAAAAAGTCTGATGGCTGATGGCCCTCCCTCCTTTTGGGATTTCAGTAATGTCTTCCACAGTGTCCTCTTCAGGACGATCTAGCCTTTGCCTCTTGGCCTCTTGCTGACCTGTTGACCCACTTGCAGGTGTGGTTTTTTCTCGGTCCCTTTTCTTGCTTCTCTCCTCTGGAAGAGGAGTCTGCAGTGTTGGTACCTCTGGTGCTTGTGTCTGTAGTGAAGGGGCTTTCCCTTGGATGTGTTCCTTTGAGGTAGTAGGCTATTCTTCCATGATTTCTTGTTCTGCCACTACCAACTCCTTGCCCTTTGCTATCCCTGTTGTTGGTGTAGTCCTTTCCTAGGCAACCTGTTGTGCATTTGTGGTAGTTGATGAGCTTTCCCCGATTTGTTGTGGCTTTCTGAAAGACACCTGCCCAAAAGATTCCAAGTTAAGAGTTTTTTCTAAATATTTCATGGTTTGTTCCATTTTTTCTTCCTCAGTTAACTCTTCAACTAGTGTGTCCTCCAACCACTCATCTTGGTTGGCATACTTTTGTATGTCAGGGATGTTATAGTGTTCATAGGGTGTTAGCCTATATTTAACCCTTCTTGCATTGATAAAACCATATGGGTCATAGGGTACCCACCAAAAGCTTCTCTTGAGTCTGAATGTTTGACCCAATAGTTCATCAACATCCTTCCATCCCTCTTTCTTGTTCATAACAAAGGGGCCTAATTGGTCTCTGAGTTTCAATCGGGATTTTTTCTTTGTGCTATGGAAGTGACTCGGATATGAGGTGATGAATTGCCTGAAATATTCCAAGGCAAACAGTCTCATTGGCACATATCTGGGCAGCCTATAGGGGCATAGTTCATAGCCATATATCCTCAGAATAGTGTGATTTTGGTAGAAGTACCAGTCACCTATTTTATAGTTCTTGGAGAGTTGTAGTATTTTTTGCATATCATGTGTCAGTCTGGGAGGAGGAGTTCTCATCAAGAGGGAAGAGACTGGGTGTCCAAATAGATCAACAAACTCACAATAAGAGTAGGGAGAGTTGCGAACATCATGAAAGATTGGGGTCCAAAAAATAACAGACCTCCTTTCCCCTTTATGGTCCAATTTTCTAATGGGGAATTGGAAGATATCTGGTTGGTAATATAAAAATAGATGATAGATATAGGAAGAATATTTGAAGATTCCCTCCCTCTCTAGCCTCAACAATTGGTCATGCATCTTATTGGCAATAAACTTGGCACAATTGTACTTGACAGCAAGGGGCTGCCCTGGGGTAAAAATAGACATCATAACCAATATGGTTTCATCAATGTGCTCACTTGTCTTGAACACCAACACAAAAGATATCATATCAATCACTAATCTACCCATTTCAGTGAAGCAGGCATAGTGAAAAGGAGGTGGCTCCTTGGGCTGGCTATCTGCTCTCATGAACACTTTGGAAATTTTGGTTATCTCTGAGCTGGAGAGTTTGGGACCTTCATCCAGCAAGTACTTCATGGTAAGAGGAAACTGGAGGTGGGTTGGTTTGAAGTTCAGCATCTGATTTATAGAGTCAAGAGTGATGTAAAAAAGAGTAGCCCCAGATGGACTCTTAACTGCTCTTTTTGTTGGCTCATAGTTCTCACAACAGAGGTGGATGATCTCAGGGAATATATTCACAGAGGGGAGGTAGTATCTGGGCAGGTTTGATTCCCAAATGCCATAAACATCATCTTGATTTAAGTAACTATTTCTAAGCTCACAGACTGCTTGAAGATGGTTTTGGAAGCCTACAAGGTCTTGGATTAGGTAATCTCTATCGGCCAAGGGCAAATGTTCTAACTCTTTGTGGGGTGCATTGAGGGGAGTGATGTTTAAGGCCACTGGACCTTCCATGGCTAAGCTCTATTGCCTTTAAAATTGGAACTTTTGACTCTGTGTAGGTAAAAATGGGCAGGACGACGGCTTTATGGATTTCTCCTGGATTTTCACCGTTAGAACTAGTTTGTTGGCCTCAATTCAGTTTGTGGATGATGTCAGCTGGAGAAGTAGGAGCTAAGGGCTTTTTGGCACAATGGACTTCAATTGTGGGAAAAGACGGCTCTGGGGGTTCTTTGGAGAGTTTTTAAGGCTGAATGAGCTCAATTTTAGGTGGCTGTGTGGATTTATGGTGAATTTGGAAGCTCAGAGGCTTATGGGGGATTTTTGGGCAGCAACACAGTGTTTTTTCCTTTAAATTATGGGTGCTAGTGCTAATCTTACAGAGAAACTAATGGAAAACAGGGTCAGGAGTGAATTGCTGGTAAATACCTGTTTTCTTGGTGAAATGGGTGATTGCAGGTGACCAGGTGGGTCGAGGGGCCGAGCTATGCAATATACTTGCTGGTTGGCGAACTTGAGTGGTCAAAAATGGTGTTTTGTATGTAATTTGCATGCACAGATGCGTACAAGAAACAAATAGAGAATGGGTAAAAACAAACACTTTTACCCTTTTTACCTAAAAATTTTGACTTTGGCAAGTTAGGGGTGCTTTTTGGGATGACGTCAACATGACGTCATTTTTTTTGTTTAGCGAGGTACGAACGCTGACATGGTAGGTGATGTGGCATATGACATGGCGGGTGACATGGTGGGTGATGTCATCAGGTGACGTCATCAAGTGACGTGGGCATGACGTCAGCAGGGAGGGGGCATGTGGTAAGCGGTATTATCGCACTGCTTTTGGGGGAGTGGTTTCAGAGGAAGGGGCTCCGAACACATCGGGCGCTTGACACGCGTCCTTGGTATGGCGGAAATATTGCCCATCCCCCAGACGCTATTTTTCAGCAAGTTAGGTCTTCCAAAATCGCTGACTACCATCGGATCTGGGAGCGGCAATCGGACAGTTGGTGGGAGGTGGAGCTGGTGGTCATTTAGCGGCGGCAGACCTGCTGTAATTTTTGCATTTTGTAATGTTTTTTGGTGCATTTTCAGACATTGGAAAAGTGGGTTTTTTAGGAAAAAATGTAGGTTTTTGGCTATTTATTTAGCCAGAGGCCAAATAAGTTCCAATAGGCATGTGGAGGGTTGTTATTGGCCCCTGGTGGACCAATAACTCCCTAAAGAAAAATTTAAAATATGGCTATAGTTAGCCAAGGGGCGGGGTATTTATTTTTTGGGGTTTTTTGTGTTTTTATACATAGTAAAGGGGGAAATGTACATAGGAGCTATATAGTAAGGTTAGTAGGTTAGTATTATTGTGGGAGATGGGTTTGTATGGTTTAGGGTAAGTTTTATAGAGTGAAAACTTAGTGCCAAGGGGAAAGGAAAGGATGACATATGGTGAAGTTTAGGAAACTTTGGCAACATGGAATAAATACTTTTTACACAAGAAATGTGGCTTGTTTTTCCTAGGTAAAACATCTTTTCACTTAGTTTTGCCATGGGATGAAGTGGACTAAAGCTAATGAGCAGATCTCATTGCCCTTTGGGGGGAATGTTAGCCAGTGTTTCTTGGGAAAATGGGGAGGGGAGTTAGTCATGCTCCATTTTTTTTGTAGCCACCTTGCCATGGCACCTTATGATTTTATGAGATGACAACTTGTTCCCAAGGAGCCAATTGCCCACAAACCATGCTTCTATACCATCAAAACTGCCTACCCAACCTAGTATACCCAACATTTTTTCTTCATTCTCATTGGGTGCACTTGAATTGGTAAACCCTGATTCTTCTCTTTTGTTTTAGCTGCCCTCCTATCTAAGTCTACCCTTATTTCTTCCAGGGCTCAAATTAAGTTGTTGAGACCCTTTGCTTCTCTGCCCGACTACTTGCCTGCCAAGCTTAAACTGTTTGTGCAGACCTTTATTCTCTATTCTAAGACAAGTGAAATTCAAACATGATCTAGCCAGGATTAAGATGTCTAGCTAATCATCAATTGTGGCAAGAGTTAACCACCTATACATAGTGAATATTCATCAACATATGGAACCTTTGCAACATAAAAAGAATGAACATATTTGGCACTTCCCCAGTCAATCATGAAAAATGAAACCTATTGGTATAGGAAGCTAACAGTGGCTCCACTTGGGGATGGCTTTTCCTAGTGAAAAGTCAAGAACAGCAAGTTAGATGGCCTTATCTTTAGTTTCTTGCCGTATTTTGAAATTTATCCTTTCTTGTTTACAAAATGGCTCCTCTGCAATGCCTGTATTTCTCATGAACTCACTCCAAAATTGCAGCTCTGTTTTGGGTAGTTTGTTTGATCATTTCTCATCATTTTCATAGCTCCAAAGTCTGATTCTTTAGCTTCTTCTGATCTGCTAAAAATGAAAGACCCAAGGGTGGCACAATTCCTTGCTTTTTCCTCAAAATTTGCTGTAACTTCTTCCCTATCCTATTGCTATAATAAACTGGAGAAGGTAAACACTACTATGTACAAGTTGAAGTGCTAGTATTCTTAACAAGGTGGCTAAAAATAGTGCTTGAGCATTCTGCCATTGATTGTCCAACCATCTACCTCTATACCATCTAGACTTTTCAAAAAGTAGGTGTTGTTTCCTTGTATAGTCTGAATGATAAATGGTCCTCTCCATAAGAAATCAAATTTTCCATGTTTCCCTTTATCTTCTCTTCTGGAATCCCACTTCAAAACTTTATCCCCAATGAAAAAATCCTCTGCTTTGGTTCTTTTGTCAAATATCTTTTTAAGCTTTTCTTGTAGGACTTGGGCTCTGTGATAGACCTCTTCTCTTGTCTGCTGCAAGTAAATAGTTTGATTGATCCTTCTCTGAATATCATTAGGTTTTTCTTGTATCTCTTGTAGCAGCTTTATCACTGGGATTCCCAAATAAGAAGGGAATACTGCCTCCATTCCATAGACCAATTGATAGGGGTTGGTCCCAATAGATCTCTTGGCGGTCAATCTGTCTGCCCATAGGGCATTCACAAGCTTTTTATGCCAGTTTTTCTTGTTCTCCTTGTCACGCGGAATCAGTCGATCTTGCAGACAAGACAGACCTTTCTAGAATCTAATGAACACCTAATGAAAAAAAAACCAACCAAACACTGTCTTTCTCTAAATGCGCTTTATAAGTAGTGGGAAACAAGTGTTTTTAAGGGCCTACCTCATGTCCAACGCAAGTTCGGAGATGCCTTCGCTTCTTTGATCCAAGTAAGTTCCTTCATCGCACACCTGCAAGCACAAACAAGGAAAACAATTAAATAGCACCTGAATATCCAATATTATAAAACATATTTAACATGAAAGTCAAGGAGTCCATGAAACAAATAGCATAAGATACTTGTTGAGAAAAATGAGCTTGATTGTATTAATTCAAAAGAAAAGAACTTTACAACTTTGCCTTGACGCTGTACAAGCCCCTTCCAGGGTCCAACAAGAAGTATCCTCTACTTTGAAAAGCTTCAATCACTCCCTAATGGGGCCAAAAAGGTATGTGATCTCTCCTCTTAAGCTCAAATAGGAAGTCTTGATTTCACTAGCATTTACCCTCAAAAGTTCAGCTTCTAACCTCTCTAGCCACTAACCCAATGCCTCAATTTTAGTGCAATGGAGGGCAGTTACTAGGTCCTCCTTCAAAGGGATAGAATCCTCCTTCAAAGGGATAGCTCCTCCTAACAAGGGATTAGCTCCTTCTCTTTTGGGATGCATGAACAACTTTGGAGCGAACAATCCACGTCAAAATTCCTTCTAGAATCATCTAGAATTAACCCAAAGTGAGTTTTTTAAGATAAAAATTGCGCCCTTTAACTTTCACAGGGGTACGCACCCTCCCCTTTACATACAGAGCGTATAAGTACGCAGGTAATCTGAACAAAGGGTGCGGGCCCGCAGGAAAAAGTGAGAGAAAGTGCAGAACTAGAGTTACATTGCTTTTTGATGTCTTTCTCTCATTTCCAAAGCTTATTTTGAAGAGCTGAGCTTTGAGACTTGCTTAGGAGGTCAGTACAAGTGATGATAGACCCATATTGACTGCAAATAATCAAGGTGATGATATTTTTGTGTAACAGATTGCCCCCTAAAGTGCGAAGTCTGTAGTAGATGAGGATTTCAATTATCATTTAAGAAGAGTGAAGTACTTTATCATTTCGAGGATTATCTTGTAGAGAGCCCGGTTGGAACCTGTAAAAACATTCAAGTGTAAAAAATATATATATGAGGTCATATCATCGCTGAGGTAGGCATTCCCATACTCAGATCAAAACTGAATAGGAGACTGAAAATTGACTAGAAAACTAACTACTTCTCTGATACAAGAATGATCTCGTAATACATCATAAGTATAGACCCATGTAGACACAGTATGGATGCAACCATCTTGTTTATGAATAGTCTACAATCATAATGAATACAAAATTCCTTGCAGCCTGGATGGTGGAAACTAGATCCAGGGTCTTCATTTCTACTCCCTGAAATAGTACGATTCTATCCATGCGAATGAATGTGTCGAAGTCGAACATGGTAGAAACCACTTGATTACCAGTCAATGATGTAAACTGTTAACAAGTGTGAGAGAAACCACCAATAATGATAATGGTTCTCAAAGTACTCAGTACAATCCATGAGATGTGATTAGATGTGTCGATGTCGAACATATCACGGAATTCTTCAATCGAAGGTCAATGATGCAACCTATCGTTGAAGACGAGAAACCTGCCATTGAGGCATGCAGATCCCAAGGTACTGGTGATTTCTAGATCATCTTTCTAGATAAAGAGATGAAGTCGATAGAAAGAAATCCGTCATAGGCAATCCCACAACACAAAATCATAGATCAAGTTTGAAGAAATTTAGTTGCAAGGACTGACTCAGGGATGGCCAAGATGGATGACAGACGTTTTGCAGATGAATGGCTTATTTGCACTAACCTCTTGAACACATAACGACACGACAGATGGTTTGGTGACAATTGACCCAAAGTTAATACCCAGAAACTGGTTGAAGACTTTCAATGTGGTTTGATCAACTGTTAGGTAAAGGATTTCCCAACCCAGGTGAATGAAAGTGTCGTGTTCAAGAGTGGTTATAGAGTATGACAAACAGACTCACTTTTGTCTCTTTTCCCCCACCATTTCTGGCAAGTACCTCTTTATTTTTTACAAGCTTGAGGAGAATAACATATGGTTGATTATAAGCTCACCCTTCGAGTGAGTCCAACTTAGTTTAAATTCGAACCCTAAGAAGGAGTGGTCCGTTCCTGTTTGTAATTGAACAGGTCCTTTATTGTCGAAATTTAACGAGTCCAGTATAGGAGAAACTCGGCATTTTTCATTTTTAGAGAGTTTGAAAAAACTTAAGAAGACTCCAGGGTTGACTTTTTCGTAAATTTGCGTCTTCCAAGCCCGAAAAAGTATAAAATAATACTTGAGAGAATCGCTTGATCTTTTACGACCAAGGAGTACTTTTCGTTATTAGTGTCTTTGATCTAAAAAAGTAAAAAAGCAACCAAGGACACGTCGTTTTATAACCAATATAGAATTTAAAATGACAAAAATCCGGCAATATTTTTATGTTTTTTAAGGTCGGAAAAAGAGTTGTAAATCGAACGTCTTTTAATTCCATTTTAACGAGATTAAAAGAAAAACTCGGCAATCTTTTCATGTTTTAGGAGTCAGAAAAGGGCTTAAAGGTGACTCTAGCTGAAAATGATAGATTTCACCTGAATAATCCTGTTATCTTGAACAAAAACACAAACATTACTCATACCTGCTTGAAAGAGATAAAAATGTCGCAA
>APFE030770841.1:20916-49633 GCA_000404065.3 Pinus taeda | reverse complement strand
ATCTTTCAAGGTCAAGAATGTGTTATATATGACAAGCCCCTAGGTAAGCAACTAATAGGAAAGGTGTAGATTATGAGGAACATACTATTTCCTTTAATCATGAATTACAGTGGTCAGGTGAGTTATTTTACAGTTGCATGGTCTGATTATTATTAGTTATGGCACTTTCGGTTTGGACACTTGTACTTTTCTGGTTTAATATTGTTGCAATAGAAACAGATGGTCAGAACCTCCCATCAAAGAACCTTCTAGTACTTGTGAGTGTTGCATCTTGGGAAAGCAACACTATGAAATTATTCCAAAGGGAGTTGCATACAGAGAAAAGCAACCTCTTGAGCTAGTGCATATAGACTTGTGTGGACCTATTAGGACACAGTCGATTGATGGAAGTTGTTACTTCGTTATTTTCATTGATGATTATAGTGGAAAGACTTGGGTTTACTTCTTGAAGTAGAAGTCTGAAAGTTTTGCAAAGTTCAAGGAATTCAAAGCCTTAGTAGAGAAGCAAAGTGATTGACAAATCAAGGTATTGAGGTCCTTGATGGTTTCAACGGCTATAACCATATACAAATGGCCTCTAAAGACAAAGATAATACAAACTTTACCTTCCCATGGGGAACTTATGCTTATAAAGTACTACCTTTTGGAAATTCTAATGCACTTGCTACATTTCAAAGGGTTGTCTTGGTTATTTTTGTTGATTAAATTAATGATTATGTAGAGGTATATATGGATGATTTCATTGTTTACAAAAAGTTTTTTTAGTAAGCCCTTAATAACTTAGAAAAAAACTTAAAAAGATTTCAAGAGTCAAATATTTCTTTAAGCAATGTGAAAAATGTTTTTTAATGTTTAATGAAGGAGTTGTCCATAGACATCATGTCTCTTTCTTGGGTATCAAGGTAGAACCACAAAAGGTTGCAGTAATTGTTAACTTGCCCATTCAATCTTCTCAAAGATATGTGAGAATTGTTTTGGGACATGTGGGGTATTATAATCATTTTATTTAAAAAAAATCCAAAATTGCCTCACCATTGTTTAAACTTATTGAATAGGATATTGAGTTGTATTGGAATAATGACTACCAAACTACTTTTTATGTGCTTAAAGAGAAAATTTCCACAAATCCTGTGTTAAGAGGAACTGATTGGACATTTCCTTTACATATATCTACAAGTGTTTATGATTCAATCATATGATTAGTTTTGGGGGAAAATAAGAACAAAGAACATATGACATTTACTATATTAGTAAAAACTTGACTCCAGGTAAAATTAATTACACTGTTATGGAAAAGGAATTTTTGGTAGTTGTTTATGAAATTAATAAGTTTCGTCATTACATTATTGGTTATGAAGTATTTGTGCATACTGACCATTCTTCTATTTGATATTTAATGAAAAAACCAATAAAACTGGAAAAATCACAAGATGGTTGCTACTATTATAGGAAGTGAATATCACAGTGCTAGACAGAGGAGGAAAAGCACATCATGTAATAGATTTCCTTTCTTGTATCAATAGTTCAGGTGAGATCACTCGTGTAGTAGATAGTTTTCATGATGAAAATTTATTTGCAATTTGTGTTATAATACCTTGGTTTGCTGATATTGCTAATTATTTGTCTACACAAAAGTTTCCACCACACTTTTCATCAAAATAAAATAAAAAAGTAATCAGAAAAACTGCTAGATACTCCTATATTTAGGGATATGTTTTCTATATAGGAGTATATATGGCCATCTATAGATGTGTTAGAGAATAAAAGATGTTAGATATCTTGAAAGCATGTCACGATGAGCCATGTGGAGGACACTTTTCAAATAAAAGTATAACCTACAATTCTCTAGCTTGGATTCTATTGGCCAAGTCCCTTTAAAGATGTCTGAAAGTGTGTGAAAAGTTGTGACAGTTGCCAAAGAATGCGTCATCCAGTTATAGCTAATGAAATGTCTCTTTATCCACAAGTTCTTATAGAACCTTTTGAGAAATGGGACTTAGACTTTGTGGGACCCATTAATCCATCATCAAAGAAGAAAAGATACATATTAATCTCTATAGACTATGTGGAAAAGTGGGCAGAGGAGAATGCCTTGGTAAAAGATAGTGAACAATTAGTACTGTACTTTATTTTTGAAGATATTTTTGTTTGTTTCGGAGTATTAGAGAAATAATTACTGATTAGGGGACTCAATTTATATCAAATCTAGTTGATTCAATCATGAAGGAATACAAAATTGAACAACGGAAATCCACTCCTTATCATCCAAAACTCAGTGGTCAAGTGGAATCTACAAATAAGATTTTGGAAGGCATCTTAACAAAGACCGTTCCACTTCACCGAATAGATTGGGGAGAAGGGCTTCCTATGGCCTCATGGGAATATAAAACAATATGGAAGAGTACAACCAATCATACTCCATAAGAATAGGTCTACGAAAAACAAGTACTTTTTCCCATTGAATTTCAAGTTAAAAATTTTAAAATTGCAGCTGAATAGGCATTAGACTTGTCTGAAGCTCAACAACAAAGAGTCTTACAGTTAAATTAATTAGATGAAATGTGAGTAGATGCTCTACATAAGACCACTTTTATACAACAACACATATATAAATGGCATGACAAATTTATAAAGAAGAAGGAATTCAAAACTGGAGATTGAGCCCTATTGGTTGACTCAAGGTTTAAAGACTTCAAAAGTAAGTTTACTACTAATTGGTTGGGACCATATGCAATTCAAAATGTGTTTAATAATGGTGTTGCAAAAATAAAAACAATTTATGAAACAAACATTTTATTTGTAGTCAATGGTCGTATCCTAAAGCTATATCATCAATGAATTTCTAGGGATGATTTTGTTTCAACTTTTTAGCATGCAAAGATGGACATTGTGGATAAAGGGGGTAATACCCCTCATCCACTTCCATTTTAGTTTATATTTCTAAAATAATGAGGTAACTCTGTTCCTTCTAGTGCTCATTAAACAACGAGAAGGACATCTATCAATTTTAGGTCTATTCCTTTATCTAGCTTTGATATATTAAATAACGGAAAAATAATTCTCTATTGTTTTCTTTAATTTTTTCACACTCTCTAAAATTGAAAATACTTGTGAGCATTAACCATCCTAAGCTTGAGAAAAATCCATAGGGTAGTAGTTGACTTTTCTTTAAGTTTTTCAAACTCTATAAAATTGAAAATATCGGCGAGCATTAACCATCCTGGGCTTAATAAAATTACATAGGATAGTGTTATAAATATATAAATAATATAGTTTGGTAATAGATGGCATCCACTCAGAGAAAGAGCCTCTCACTTTCAAAAACAATATGAAAACTGTTTTATATAAATACATAATTAAAAATGTTGTACATTCCTATAGACACATGAATTTATGAAAATATGTATTCTCAATCCTTGTAAAAACATAACTAAAATATTTTCCTGTAAAAACATTTAATTATAGGGATCTTTGAGCTTAAAGAAATTGCAATATTTATTGGAAGAAAGATCATCTTTTGTGACTAATTATCCTTCATACAAAACTGGATTAAAGAGAAATTTGCATTTGATATGAGTTGTGGAAATGTTAAGCGGTATTAATAAGAGAAATGAATCTTTTCATAATTCCTATAAATAGGGGAATATTCCTGTAGCTAGAGGAAGATTCTTGTAAAGAGAAGTTTAAACTCTTGCAAGAAAAATTAAGATTCCTGCGAGTAAAGTTTAAACTCCTACAAGAAAAATTTAGATTCATGTAAGTGAAGTCGAAACTCCTGTAAAGCCAAATTTCTACAATCAAGCAATGTTTCCCTGTAAAATCGGCCTCAAAGCAAGAAATGTTTGCAATAAAATGACATTTATCTCATCCTGACAACAAAAGTGAAAGTACCAACAAATATTATATTTTGTACTTCCTTGCAAAGGTAACAAATTTATTTACATTTAATTATTAAATTGAAAAGAATTTTAAACATGTGATTTTATTTTTAAAAAAATTCTCTTCCACTCCCCATAACCCATAATTATTGCCATGATTTGTGACTTTTTGTGTAATCATTTTATTGATAAATATGTGTCCACTATGAGTTATTACCCTTTAATGTCTAATGGCGTCAACCTACCTCATGATGATAAACCTGTTATAGGTAATGACTAAAAGAAATGACATTTGTACATTTGGTTACAAATATCATTTCTATCCAAAATCGATTTATTCATGCCATTACATGATATAATTCAAAGTGCCTTTCAATTTCAAAGTCTCATACAACTTAGTATCGCTACTTTGTAGCATACCCTATAGCCTCAAAACCAATTCTAAGTATTTTAACCAAAACTAAGAGTGAGAATGGTGGCTCTAGGCATGGTGCATATTGAACCATTTGGAATGTCTATCCTAGAACCTTTTCCAGCCTATAGAATAAAGTTTCACAAATATGGACTACTTCAATTATTTAAAAAGTTTTAGGGACATAATGATATCATCACAGAGAAATTTTATAGTACATTCAATGTACAAACAACAAGAGTTGGAAATATTACATTAACAATTTGGAGGAAACCCTAGATATGGTTACAGGGCTACCACAAATAGGTGAAAATTGATTTAAAGGGAAGATAATAGCGAAAGAAACAACTACATAGTTTTTTAGTACATCGCAGGGGAATGTCGAGTAGGCCAAAAGAGTGCTAAGACTATGCTTAAAAGACGCATGGGGTGATATCATTTATTTTATGCAAAATTACATGACCTATGACAGAAGGTACAATATTATATTCCTTTATCATATAAGATTACTGGAGCATGTTAAAAATAATACTACAAGGATAGATTTTCCATTATTTTTTCATAAAATCTTGTCGAAAATGGCAGTTAACTTTCAGAAGTGTCAAGAAAACAAAGAAAGATTCATGTATGATCATGGTTTGATTAAATTAATTACGATAGATAAATTGGCTAAAATGAATCAGACCTGAAGTGATTTCATACAAAGAAATCAATTTGGAATGGAAGAAGCATAGCCTCTTGAAAACCCTCATGAAATTAATCCAGACCCTAATGAAGAACAAATTGAGAGAAATGTACCAAAGAGACCAAATTTCATAGAAACAAGATAATTTAGAGCCACATAACCAAAATAAATTTGGAGAAAATATGGATGAATAACAAGGGTTACAAGAGAAACAAGGGGATCCAAAATGCCCACCATCCATTGAGGTTATTGGGTCTTCATCTACCAGTAAGAAAGTAAAACCAGCTCTAGTCGAGTGCAAACAATTGGTTGTAGGCTTACAATGAGAGAAATACAACTACTAAGAGAAACCTATGGAGATGAATACACTTATATAAAATCAAAGAGTCCTTCTAAAAAACCGAAAAATAAGGCCCAACTATTTTATGAAGAAGCTCTCAAGGAGGTACAAGCCAAACAAAATGAAGAGTTTCAAGAGGGAATTCTTAAGAACGTGCAAGATGAACAAACAGAAAAATTTTAAGAAGAAAAAGAAGTATACACTAGTGGATATTATACTACTAAAGAAGCCTTTGTGGAATCAAACCAAATACCTCAACATGAACCAGAGGAATACTCACTTCAAAGTCAGTCACCACAAGAAGAGCAAGAAGCAAATGGGGGGCAATCAACTTAACTAGTTGAAAAACAAGAAATCCCTAAAAGTCAAGTAAAGATGCTACTGAACAAATTGAAGAAAAGGAATAAGATAATTAAAGAGTTGAAACAAAATTTACATAAGGAAGAAATGGTTAATAAAACAATAAAGTTAGAGAATGAATTATTGAAGAATAGGGCTTATAGAAACGGAAAATTCCAAAATATGAAAAGAAAATGCAAATATTTATATCGAGAAAATCTCCATAGAATTCAAATTAATAAAAGGTCGGTAATAAGGATTAGGGTCTTGAAGGCAAAGTTGAAAGAAAAAGCTAGCAGAGCAAAACCCTCCAGCACTAATCTAAATCTTTTTATCCAAGCAGTTGGAGCAGTATAGGGCAACTGAGAAATCAAATTTTGATATATAGGCAAGGAAGAAAAACACCTCCAGCACTAATCTAAATCTTTTTATCCAAGCAGTTGGAGCAGTATAGGGCAACTGAGAAGTCAAATTCTGATATAGAGGCAAGGAAGAAATTTTTTTTTGACCATTCATCAAAATACTAGCCGAAGTATCCAATTTTGGTTGCATAGGGTCCTGCAAAAGATCGACTTGGGGACAATTTTGGGGTTCAATTCTCATATCCATGACCATCCCGTTTTTGACATCATATATTCATTTGAAGCGTCACTTTACACCTTTTTTTACCCATTTTTGGCGTTTAAAAAATGAGTATAAGGTAAAAAACATTTGCAATATTATCTTTTTGTTTTTAATCTTTAAATGTTTATAAAAAGATATTTTGTTACTAATAAGGATAAAAGGTTCACCAATTTGTTTCACATCAACAAAGGATTTGTATATTAGAAGAATTGGTCTAAGTGAAGGCAAGGATTTGTATATCAGAAGAATTGGTCTAAGTGAAGGCAAGGTATCGAATTGGGAAGAATATCCTAAAACTATCATCATTTTTCTTCAACAAATTCTAAAAACAGAATACACATTATAGTTTCAGTTGTCTTAAGTTAATTTATCATAAAAATATGGAATTGACCTTACTTTTGAGCAACTCTCTTGAGTAATTTTGGTTTGTATCAAACATTGTTCTTCGAGTAAAATCACATGAATTTATGATATAGTTGCAGTAAATGTTTGAAATCTTTATGACAACAATTACGAGGTGGGCCCCTTGGTACTTGTTGCTTGTGTTGTGTTATATGTTTTTAAGCTTCGGTACGTGTTGCTTGTATTGTGTTATATGTTTTCAAACTTTCATATGGTTTGCCCTGATTTTTATTTAAAATTTGTGAGTTGTATGTTATGAACATTATGCTCTATTTCCTTGTAATCACTTACTATTTTCATGTAATCACATACTTTAAATTCTTATAATTTCTTATCTTCTAATAATGGTATTTAAAACTCTTACAATGCTACCCTTAACTTTTTGTAAATTGTATATTTAAAATTCTTGTAGTGATCTTATAATCATAATAGGAATTTTCGTAATTTTTGTAGTAACTATGAAAATTTTTATAGTGATATTGTAATCACATAGAAATTTGTAGTAATTTCAAGATTTTTTTTAATAGTAATCTTGTAATCAGACAGGATCATCCTGTATTTAGTTGTTGTAATTATATATTCTAGTTTTTTTGAGTTATTATTCTATTTAGTTGTTATAATTATATATTCTAAATTTTTTGAGTTATTTTCTTAGGATTATGCTTCAAACCATTTAATTAATTAGATATTTATTATTTGATTTATGTTTTCGGAATAGAAAGAGTTATTGTAATTAGTATTTGCTTTTGAAACTCAGAACAATGATGTTATTTAAATTTATTTTCAAAACAATTTTAATTGATTTTGATGAACAAATAATTCAAATGAGTATGTGGTATGTGATATATCAGTGTAAGGGGAATCAATTTTGAGATTCAATTTTTATTTGTTAATTGTGAGATAAAGATATTTTCTTTTTTACTGTAAGCTCTCACTTGCATCTATTCTCTTTTCCAAAATATATGCTACACTACCAACCTTTTTGACTTGTTCAATCAACAAAACTATAATAATCTAATAACCCTTCTTTCTTTCTTTTAATCATAAAAATAAAATATTAAAAACTCTCCATTAATGTTTTTGAATTCACATCAGTGATATAAATGAACATTAATAAGTGATGTAAATAAACATTAATAATTTCTATTTTGTTAAGAAAAATAATAATAATTAACTTCGAAATTTATATTTTTCAAATCAATGATTTAAACTATATAAATATTTTTGTCATACATCCATCCTCATACTTAAATATTCTTGAGGAAATGATGAATATAAGTACGAATCATTGAATTTGACATTTATTAACACATGCACATTGAGAAAAAATTGTATTTTAATTTGACATTGTTGCACTCCGTGCAGTCATTGATGACTTTTGTGATGGGCTTGGAGTAAGCGAGACGCAACGTATCACCAAAGGCGGCTACTTGACGACCCATTTCAGTGTTTAGACAGATTTCCCAAGGTTCTAATTGGTCAAATAATATAACGTGCATTATTCATCTTTTCTCTGTTCAACATTTATAGCTACGCCTAGTCACCTCTTCTTATCTCATCCTCAAATTAATGAAGCAAACCACGCCAATCTCTCTATATAAATGGGGATCAGTAATGCCTTACCACTTATAGTTGTAAGTATCGCTCTCTGCTCTCAAAACAATAAACAGAAGATCAGTGAGCACAAGTACGCTCGTTAACTATTAGTTGCTGGCCCATCTATTTTATCATATCATATATCATGGCGTCCACACGAAATTTCCTGGTTATGCAAATTCTGTGCATTTGCGCAGGTATGTATCCCTCCACTAACTTTTCATTTGGCTCATATTAGGTAATGGAGGTTGATTCAACTCAAAATATTGCTGCCCTTAAATTTGAGGTAACGTGGAAGTACATATTGCTGCCCTTAAATTTGAGGTAACGTGGAAGTACATATTGTGTGGGCACTGCAGGTGTTATGCTTCTATCAATGCTACTATGCACCAATGCACAAGGGGGGCCGCTAAAGGTAAAAATTTTCTCATCTCTTCCATTCCTTGCAGATAGATCCGTGGGTAACAATGATAATTGCTGGTTGAATCTATGACATTAATAATTATGTTTTGATTCGATATTTGTGATGTACTGTGCAGTGTGTTCCTACTTGCTTTGATGTGTCATACACTACTTGCACTTCTTCGGGAAACCAACACCTCAAGCCCTACTGCAATTGTTGTTATGCGCGAACAATCATACCAACAGGGGGCAGCTGCACGCTGCATCTCACCAATGGCACCCAAGTTACTTGCACTAATTAGTTTTAGTGCACTGTGGGCATAAGTGTGACTAAATAAATGGGAGAATAATAAGAATCGGATATGTGTGTTTTGATATCTGATTATGCTATTATAATAGCAGTGGAATAAGTTCATGAACTTCTATATATGTATGTTCTGTTATGAATACATCCGCTTATTAATATGTATACGCATCTTTTCGATATTTATACGCATACTTTTATTAACAGTAGTGTTGTATATATATTACGAGTGTAAATTATGTTTTGCATCGAACTGTTCACTTTTAATTAGTAGAAGTAATATTTTAATTAATATACCCAAATTCAACGTATTGCATACGTTTTATTTATTTATTTTCTAAAAGTCATCTGTTCATAGTTATTTTTATGACAAAGAAGTGTAATTAGTCTTTTCGAAGTTTAAACTCCCACGCGTTTCATACTTGTTACTATCATACGTGAACATTATTATCAAATTAAATATTTTTGGAAAAATTACATTAGAAGAATTTTGTCGTGTTTTGAATCAATTCGTGTTATTCATGGTTAAGACAAGTTGAAATATCTGAATATGGCTACATGTTAAATAGGGATAGCAAAACTTTCAATGGCTAGGTTTGACTGAAAAACACAGCTATATTACACTAGACTGGACAAACAGCAATAATCTCCATGAAAAAGCTAGATTTGACTAGTCAAATTATTTAGCTAAAATAATATTATTATAATAGTTAATATATGTATGTGTTTAATATTAATATATTTTTATAAAGTTGTCATTAAAGTTAAATACGAATATTATTTTAATATTTTTGGTTGATTAAGTAAAATGACTTAAAAAAAAATGGGACTATAATAAAAAGCAACATGTAACATATATTAAAAGATCTAGGGATAATAACAATTAGTAATGTTATGGATTTAATAATATTAAATATTATTATTATTATTACTATAGTATTATTCTTATTATTAAAGTTTATGACCATGAGGTTAACTATCATATTTATAAAATATTATTAAAACACTATTTAAATATGACCATTAAAAAATTGAATAAAAATCATGATATTTTTATTTTTTCACATTTTCATATTTTCTTATGTTTCAAGAAAATATGTATTAATTCATTATATTTTATTTTATATAATTCAACTTGTCTATTAATTATTAAAAATAAGTGTTTGATTAGTAAAAAAATTGTGAGATAAAAACATTTTCTTTTATATTGTAAGCCCTCACTTATATCCATTCTGATTTCAAAAATATAGGCCACACTACCAAACTTCTTGACTTGTCCAATCAACAAAACTATAGTGATCTAGGAACTTTTTTTTTTATAATCATAAAAATAAAATATTAAAAATTCTCAATTAATCTTTTTGAATGGACCTCAATAAATTAATAATCCCTAATATCTGTGGGCAATGCATCTCTTACATCTATTTATTAAAAGGAATAATAAGACCAGTTTTCCACTAATCTTTTACATCTTGAAGATGAACCACCATTGATGGTTCGAAACATTGATCAAAATAAACCTAATGTGATAAATCTGAAAGATAATCTACACAATTATGAAAATGGCAAAAACCTAAAAAATAAAATAATCTAAATGAACATTAAACATCTTCTATTTAGTTTTAAAAAAAAACTAGAAAAATATTAATTTTTAAATTATATAAATATTTTTGTCATACATCCATCATCATACTTCAATATTCTTGAGAAAATGATGAATATAAGTGCGAATCATTTAATCTGACATTTATTAAGACAGCTGCACATTGATTAAAAAAAATTGTATTTTAATTTGACATTGTTCCACTGCATGCAGTCATCCATCACTTTTCTGATGGGCTTGGCGTGAGCGACGCAGAACGTATCACCAAGGGCGGCTACTTGATGAGCTATTTTAGCATTTAGGACAGATTTCCACAGTTCTAATTGGTCAAATAATATAACATGCATTATTCAGATTTTCTCTGTTCAAGCTTTACAACTACGTTAGTCACCTCCTCTTATCTCGTCATCAAATTAATGAAGGAAACTACACCAATCTCTCTATATAAATGGGATCACTAATTCCCATAGTACTTATAGTTGTAAGTATCACTCTGTGCTCTCAAACACTAAACAGAAGATCAGTGTGCACAAGTACGCGCGTTAACTATTACTTGCGGGCGGGATCATCTTTATCTTATCATATAATATATCATGGCCTCTACATGAAATTTCCTGGTTATGCAAATTCTATGCCTTTGCGTAAGTATGTATCCCTCTACTAACTTTTCATTTTGCTCATATTAGGTAACGGAGGTTGATTCATCAATTGAGTTGATGATGAATGCCTTTAAATTTGAGGTAACATGAAACCTATTGTATGGCCACTGCAGGTGCAATGCTTCTATCAATGCTATTATGCACAAGTGCACAAGGGGGGCCACTGAAGGTGAAAATTCAAAGTAGAATCTATCGGATTTTCCAATCTCTTTCCTTCCTTAATAAATCCATGGGTAACAATGATATTTGCTGGTTGAAGCTATGGCATTAATAATTATGTTTTGATTGGATATTTGTGATGTACTGTGAAGTGTTTCGATATTTGGATTCGATATTTGCTTTGCTGTGACATTCACTACTTGCATTTCTTCGGGAAACCAACACCTCAAGGCCTACTGCAATTGTTGTTATGCATGAACAATCATACCCACAGGGGGCAGTTGCATGTTGCATCTCACCAATGGCACCCAAAGTTATTTGTACTAATTAGTTTTAGTGTACTGCGGGTATCAAGTGTCACTAAATAAATGTGAGAATAATAAGAATCAAATATGTGTGTTTTGATATCTGATTATGCAATTATAATAGCACTCTTATAATTTCATGGACATTTGCTTATAAATTGTTAAAATATTATAATTGCTCTTGCACGGAGTTAGTTAAACTTAGAGTTATTTAACTGAGTGATTGAGTGTTTGACTGTTGAGTCAACTTGAGTTAATTGATAGACAAATTTTAGTGTGTGGTTTCATATGGTTGTATATCAAGATATTTTAAGCAAGTGGATAGTTGGAAAAGGATAAATACCCTTCATCCGGTTCATTGTAAGCATTATGTTTTGTGTGACCAATAAAAAAACAATAGCTCATATTTTATGTGTGAATTCATTTTGTTTCTCTACCTTTTCTACAAATTAGTATCAGAGCAAGGTTACACAGAGCGAGGGAGAACGGATAAGCAACAATCCGCGTGAGAGGAGAAATTTATTTTTTCCTTGTTGTTTGAGAAATAACGCATTCTATGGTTATATACAACATGTTATAATGGTGGAAGGCGTAACATAGAGCTGCGGGTCTTGGACTTACGTTGTTTTTCATTCACGTGGGTTCTGTGTATTCTTTAAGTGTTAAAGCATTAATGCATTGCTCCCTATCGTGCACGACGTTTATTGTATACCATTCTAACGATACACGGCATTGGCGTAGTGTGGAAGCATTAGCGTAGTAACAAAGTTTGACTTCTTGAAAAAACGTGACGCGAAAGATCAAAGTGTTGGTGAAAGGTCTTTTCATAAAGCCTTTTAAAAGACCATTGAATTATGAAGAGCATATTATTAAGGTTTTCTTTTATAAAGCATTTTTTAATAAGTTTTTTTCAAAAGTAGGGATTTTTATTTATTAGAATGGTCTTCAAAATAAAAAGGATTTTTTTTTTAAGTTTGTTTGAACAAAAAATAAATAAATTAGGGTTTTATTGAAAGGAGCATTTTTTTGGAAAAAAAATAAAAAAATTGTAAAAGGTTTATAAAGAGAAAGTTGTAAAGAAAGATGGATTTCTCAAAATTCCAACTCAGTTCCCACTCTTTATAAGGAAAGATTATGATCAGAGGTCATTAAGATGGCGACCACGTTGGACACACATGATGTTTGGGATTATGTCTAGTTTTGTTTTTCAGAATCTAAGGATGAAGCAGAAGAACAAGCTCTCAATAATAAATAGAAGGAACAATGAAGGAAAGACAAGAAGAAGAATGCACAAGCGTTGCATCTTATCCAGCAGGGAGTGGACCAAACAGTGTTCGAGAAGATTATGATCACGTCTTCACGAAAAGTAGCATGGGATACTTTGGCGACAAACTATATAGGTATGACCAAAGTCAATATTGTTAAGTTGCAAAATACTGGGAGAGATTTTGAAAGTCTGCAGATGAAGGAGACGGAGGATATCGATTCTTTCATGAATCGGGTCATAAATTTCGTAAATCACTTAAATATTTATGGTGAAGAAATTAAAGATCAAACAGTGGTTGAAAAGGTCTTAAGACCTTTGTCTACCAAATTTGATGTTGTGGTAACAGTCATAGAAGAAGCCAATGGTTTGGCATTATTAAAAGTTGATGAGTTGATGGGATCACTTCTATCGCATGAGGAAATGATAAAGAGAAATAATGATTCTACTTTAGAGACCGCTTTCAAAAGTTAGGTTTCCATTTCAAGAGACAAAGGTCGAGGCAGAAGTAGATCGAGAGGCAGAGGACGAAGCAAAAGATATTGTGGTCAAACATATGGTCGACAAGAGCATGAACATGAAAGTGGAAGAAACTACAGAAGCTTCAACAATAATCAAATAGTTGACAAATCAAAGGTAAGATGTTATTATTGCAGTAAATTTGGTCATTATGCTCATGATTGTAGGAAGAAGATAGTTGATCAAGGAAACCAGAGAGATAATGTCACTACAGAAAGTACTCACTCCATGTTCCTAGCTTTCCATACCATGCATGAACCTTCTACTATTGTGTGGTTGTTAGACAGTTGTTGTAGTAACCACATGACAAGAAACAAGAATTTGGTTGCAAATTTCGATCAATCTGTGAAAACAAAGGTAAAGTTGGGGACTAATAAGACTGTGGAAGTAGATGGCGAAGAAGTGGGCAACATTCTGACCAAACAGGGGGAGCCGAAGACAATCTCAGAGGTATATTATTTTCCTAGTCTCGAACATAATTTGATAAGTGTTGGTCGACATAGAAAGGATACCTAGTTATCTTTTGATGCAGGCCAAAACCCGCAATAAATCAGGATCTTCAAACCATGCATATGAGAATGCATCTCAACCATTACCCAATAATTGTTTCAACTGATTAAGGTAGCTTACACATCACCATTACAATTAAAATCGCCACTACAATCTTTAACACAGGCATAAGGTTGAAATCCACACTACACACAAGAATATATGGTTAAAATAATATAACTGCCCCTACAAACCTCAGCAGTCCTCTATACCGACAGTGTCTCTAAATGTTGTATCTCCAGATGCCAATCCTGTCATCCCCTGATATTTCCCAATTGACGGATTTACTGAAAGGGAAAACATGTATGGAAATTTCTCAAACCATTCAAATCATTAGAAAAGTGGGCCACGCAGGATTCAACGCAGTTGGATTCAATATAAGACTTTCCTTGCAAAATTCTGGCTATACAATGTGCGTTCTCACGGATCTCCAAAGATCACTATTCAATATGTAATTACCATTCAACCGACGCTCCCTTACGCTGGTGTTTCAGCTCCTGCAATTGGATCTCACATAACCATTGCAAAGCTTTCTATGATATAGCATTGATTCGAACCAATAATGTTCCACGTCCGTCCTAAATCAAGTATAGCATCTCCGCGAGTCTTGGCACCACCAAAATAACGTAGGATTCCACGCTAGCGGCCACCATTAGGGCTGACTGATATAGTAGAAACATAGAATCCAGTACAAGTTGGTGTAAACATAGAATTAAAAACTGGTTCAACGCAACTGGGATGTAAGTAGAGTTAATTAACACACGGAATGCAGATAAAGTTGGCCCAACTAGGTTTTACAAAAGCGCAGGTACAACTAAGTGATATAGAATTCTCCAATATCATATAACAATGAAATGTAACTGTCACAATGAAAGAAACGTTGTGTAACCAGAGTTCTACTCTGTCATATAACTATGAAATCGAAGAGCCAACAACGTAATATTGGAAAGAAAACAATATAAATTGTTCTAACACACACAGTAAGATATCCAGCGGACATTTGAAGCAATTTGTCCTCTTAATACACAACACAATCCATTATTGAATACATGTAATTATACTAACAAAAATTTATGGAAATCTTAAGAATACCGAGAGGAATTTTCATTCATAACTCATCTGGCACGCTCCTCTCCCTCTCTACACACACCCACTCCCCCTCTCTAATGAGAGCCTCTTTATTTATCATAATAATGGATAGATATTCTGAGACCTTATCTCTTACAAAAAGCAGGCTTTTTCCTTTTTACATAATGATTTAAAGTTTGAGGCTTTTCTCCACTCTTATCCTAATTTTAACTGAAAAACATAGAAACTCTATCCCAGATTTTGTTCCTAAACTATTTCTCTCATATCCTTTTATTTAGAGAAAGAATATTTACATAATCTTCACTTCCTATTTTATTAAAATATTAAAAACTATCACACCCCCTTTTATGAAATATTTACAAATGAAGATGGTCTTGATGCTCCTGCATCATACACCCAACCTTAAAATTAATCATGATCCCCTGATCATGTGTTCGGATCTGTGTATGCTTGGATCCCATATCTTGTGTTGTAACTTGCCACTTGCCACTGCTTCTTTCTGATGTTCTTCTCCAGGTTTCTACACTTTATGTTGCATCGCTCCACTAGCTGTGCTCTCGCAATCCTCTGTTGTCTTCCTTTTTCTGCTTCTTTTTTGTTTCACTACTACTGGTCTCTTCTGGGATTCTTTGACCATCATCTACCTCATCATTTCAATTTCTCTGTCTAACATATTTTCTCTAGCGTCTTCAATAAAACGTGTACTCACAAAACAATTGTTAGAATAAAAAATATAAGGCATCAGTGCCTTACTTCCCTCTGCTAGCATTTCAGTACACTGTTCTGCATCCTCCTCCACTATCAGCACATCAGTATGCTGATCCAAACTTCCCAAAGAATCCTCTGAAAAATTCTCAAGACTGTCAACTGGTCTTCCTCTCATACCATCTGTTTCCATGATGTCTTTTCCCTCTTGTTCACTGCATTGAACTCTTTCTTCTGCAATCTCCCTGTCATACTGTGGATTCTCCAACAAATATTCTAATAATGCAATATCTCCATAGCATTGTTGGAGCTCATCATCATCACCTGCATTCATACATAAAATTTCAGTTTGCACAAAATGTTCAACAGTTACTTCCCTTATCTGCGCTTCAGACTGATTCTCTTCTTCAACATCCACAAGAACTTCCTCTTGTGCTGTAACAGTTTTACAAGATGGCACATCCTCCTCAACACCTGTAATCACATCACAATTGTCAGCTATACAACACAAGAGTTCATATTATCCAGCTGATCTGGATCTGCCCAATAACTCAAGAAATCATCAATGATCTCCTCCTCTGTTTCATCAATGGAAACCTCCTCTGGACTTGCAAACACACACAACTCGTCAATTTTAAAACTGCAAGACTTTTTAGTCTTGACTACTTTCTTCAACACTTCCCTTTGATCAGATCTGCATGTGGAGTCTTCAAATTTCATCTCTGGCGCAAGAACTCTAAGTCCCTTTTTCAACAAGGTAATCACAATTTTCCTCAACCTCCTATGCAATTGTCGCCACACCACTCTCTTTCCTTTCAGTGGAAAGATCCATTTTCCTTTCCGATTTCTTGCTCTTGTAGCCATTCTTCTAGTACCTGCAACTGTACCTTTATTTCTGCAATCTCTCTTTCTCGAACCTCTGCAGTCATCTCATCTCTGTGGCATTTCTCTGAACCTCTTCTCTCTCTATAAAAACTCCTTCTGCCTCTGGCAGACTGCTTCCTCATGAGTTTCTCACTCACCATGAGTTGTACTAGCCTCTGCAACAACAATCTCTCTTGCTGCAACTTACCTCACCAAGCCTTCCCTCCGGATCTGGTCTTTTGGTAAGTACTTGGTTCACTGCCTCTGGAACCTCTTGAGCACTCCTCTGCTCTCTCTAGGCTATCTCTTCAACTCACCTCACACCGTAATTGTCCTCTCTATCCAGCCTTCAGCTGAATGCCAGGTTCATTGCCACCTTCTCTGCAACCATAAACTTAAATCATAAATTTGAGATCAAAAAATCATCTCACCTTTAAGATCTTGCATGATCTTGTCCTCTTTCCATTTTTGCAATCCTGCTCTCTTGCAATAGTGTATGCTGCATATCAAATTTAAAAATCTAATCTTTCTTTCAATTATTCACCACACTTCAGTTCTAAAAAAGAAGCAAACATCTTTAGCTGATAATTCTAGCGTTGATACCACTTGATGCAGGCCAAAACCCGAAATAAACCAGGATCTTTAAACCATGCATATGACAATGCATCTCAACCATTACCCAATAATTGTTTCAACTGATTAAGGTAGCTTACGCATCACCATTGCAATTAAAATCACCACTACAATCTTTAACACAGGCATAAGGTTGAAATCCACACTACACACAACAATATATGGTTAATATAATATAACCGCCCCTACAAACCTCGACAGTCCTCTATACCGACAGTGTCTCTAAATGTTGTATCTCGAGACACCAATCTTGTCATCCCCTGATCTTTCCCAATTGATGGATTTGCTGAAAGGGCAAACATGTATGGCAATTTCTCAAACCATTCAAATCATTAGAAAAGTGGGCCACGCAATTTGGATTCAATATAAGACTTGCCTTGCAAAATTCTGGCTATACAATGCGTGTTCTCATGGATCTCCAAAGATCACTATTCAATACGTAATTACCATTCAACCGACGCTCCCTTAAGCTGGTCTTTCAGCTCCTGCAATCGGATCTCACATAACCAATGCAAATCTTTCTATGATGTAGCATTGATTCGAACCAATAATGTTCCACGTTCGTCCTAAATCAAGTATAGCATCTCCGCGACTCCTCGCACCACCAGAATAACGTAGGATTCCACACTAGCGGCCACCATTGGGGTTGACTGATATAGTAGAAACATAGAATCCAGTACAAGTTGGTGTAAACCTAGAATTAAAAACTGTTTCAACGCAACTGGGATGTAAGTAGAGTTAATTAACACACGGAATGCAGATAAAGTTGGCCCAACCAAGTTTTACAAAAGCGCAGGTACAACTAAGTGATATAGAATTCTCCAATATCATATAACAATGAAATGTAACTGTCACAATGAAAGAAACGCTGCATAACCAGAGTTCTACTCTGTCATATAACCATGAAATCGAAGAGCCAGTAGCGTAATATTGGAAAGAAAACAATCTAAATTGTTCTAACACACACAGTAAGATATCCAGCGGACATTTGAAGCAATTTGTCCTCTTAATGCACAACGCAATCCATTATTGAATACATGTAATTATACTAACAAAAATTTATGGAAATCTTAAGAATACCGAGAGGAATTTTCATTCATAACTCTTCTGGCACGCTCCTCTCCCTCTCTACACACACCCACTCCCCCTCTCTAATGAGAGCCTCTTTATTTATCATAATAATGGATAGGTATTCTCAGACCTTATCTCTTACAAAAAGCAGGCTTTTTCCTTTTTACATAATGATTTAAAGCTTGAGGCTTTTCTCCACTCTTATCCTAATTTTAACTGAAAAAACATAGAAACTATATCCCATATTTTGCTCCTAAACTATTTCTCTCATATCCTTTTATTTAGAAAAAGAATATTTACATAATCTCCGCTTCCTATTTTATTAAAATATTAAAAACTATCACACCTCCTTTTATGACATATTTACAAATGAACATGGTCTTGATGCTCCTGCATCATCTTTCAAGGTCAAGAATGTGTTATATATGACAAGCCCCTAGGTAAGCAACTAATAGGAAAGGTGTAGATTATGAGGAACATACTATTTCCTTTAATCATGAATTACAGTGGTCAGGTGAGTTATTTTACAGTTGCATGGTCTGATTATTATTAGTTATGGCACTTTCGGTTTGGACACTTGTACTTTTCTGGTTTAATATTGTTGCAATAGAAACAGATGGTCAGAACCTCCCATCAAAGAACCTTCTAGTACTTGTGAGTGTTGCATCTTGGGAAAGCAACACTATGAAATTATTCCAAAGGGAGTTGCATACAGAGAAAAGCAACCTCTTGAGCTAGTGCATATAGACTTGTGTGGACCTATTAGGACACAGTCGATTGATGGAAGTTGTTACTTCGTTATTTTCATTGATGATTATAGTGGAAAGACTTGGGTTTACTTCTTGAAGTAGAAGTCTGAAAGTTTTGCAAAGTTCAAGGAATTCAAAGCCTTAGTAGAGAAGCAAAGTGATTGACAAATCAAGGTATTGAGGTCCTTGATGGTTTCAACGGCTATAACCATATACAAATGGCCTCTAAAGACAAAGATAATACAAACTTTACCTTCCCATGGGGAACTTATGCTTATAAAGTACTACCTTTTGGAAATTCTAATGCACTTGCTACATTTCAAAGGGTTGTCTTGGTTATTTTTGTTGATTAAATTAATGATTATGTAGAGGTATATATGGATGATTTCATTGTTTACAAAAAGTTTTTTTAGTAAGCCCTTAATAACTTAGAAAAAAACTTAAAAAGATTTCAAGAGTCAAATATTTCTTTAAGCAATGTGAAAAATGTTTTTTAATGTTTAATGAAGGAGTTGTCCATAGACATCATGTCTCTTTCTTGGGTATCAAGGTAGAACCACAAAAGGTTGCAGTAATTGTTAACTTGCCCATTCAATCTTCTCAAAGATATGTGAGAATTGTTTTGGGACATGTGGGGTATTATAATCATTTTATTTAAAAAAAATCCAAAATTGCCTCACCATTGTTTAAACTTATTGAATAGGATATTGAGTTGTATTGGAATAATGACTACCAAACTACTTTTTATGTGCTTAAAGAGAAAATTTCCACAAATCCTGTGTTAAGAGGAACTGATTGGACATTTCCTTTACATATATCTACAAGTGTTTATGATTCAATCATATGATTAGTTTTGGGGGAAAATAAGAACAAAGAACATATGACATTTACTATATTAGTAAAAACTTGACTCCAGGTAAAATTAATTACACTGTTATGGAAAAGGAATTTTTGGTAGTTGTTTATGAAATTAATAAGTTTCGTCATTACATTATTGGTTATGAAGTATTTGTGCATACTGACCATTCTTCTATTTGATATTTAATGAAAAAACCAATAAAACTGGAAAAATCACAAGATGGTTGCTACTATTATAGGAAGTGAATATCACAGTGCTAGACAGAGGAGGAAAAGCACATCATGTAATAGATTTCCTTTCTTGTATCAATAGTTCAGGTGAGATCACTCGTGTAGTAGATAGTTTTCATGATGAAAATTTATTTGCAATTTGTGTTATAATACCTTGGTTTGCTGATATTGCTAATTATTTGTCTACACAAAAGTTTCCACCACACTTTTCATCAAAATAAAATAAAAAAGTAATCAGAAAAACTGCTAGATACTCCTATATTTAGGGATATGTTTTCTATATAGGAGTATATATGGCCATCTATAGATGTGTTAGAGAATAAAAGATGTTAGATATCTTGAAAGCATGTCACGATGAGCCATGTGGAGGACACTTTTCAAATAAAAGTATAACCTACAATTCTCTAGCTTGGATTCTATTGGCCAAGTCCCTTTAAAGATGTCTGAAAGTGTGTGAAAAGTTGTGACAGTTGCCAAAGAATGCGTCATCCAGTTATAGCTAATGAAATGTCTCTTTATCCACAAGTTCTTATAGAACCTTTTGAGAAATGGGACTTAGACTTTGTGGGACCCATTAATCCATCATCAAAGAAGAAAAGATACATATTAATCTCTATAGACTATGTGGAAAAGTGGGCAGAGGAGAATGCCTTGGTAAAAGATAGTGAACAATTAGTACTGTACTTTATTTTTGAAGATATTTTTGTTTGTTTCGGAGTATTAGAGAAATAATTACTGATTAGGGGACTCAATTTATATCAAATCTAGTTGATTCAATCATGAAGGAATACAAAATTGAACAACGGAAATCCACTCCTTATCATCCAAAACTCAGTGGTCAAGTGGAATCTACAAATAAGATTTTGGAAGGCATCTTAACAAAGACCGTTCCACTTCACCGAATAGATTGGGGAGAAGGGCTTCCTATGGCCTCATGGGAATATAAAACAATATGGAAGAGTACAACCAATCATACTCCATAAGAATAGGTCTACGAAAAACAAGTACTTTTTCCCATTGAATTTCAAGTTAAAAATTTTAAAATTGCAGCTGAATAGGCATTAGACTTGTCTGAAGCTCAACAACAAAGAGTCTTACAGTTAAATTAATTAGATGAAATGTGAGTAGATGCTCTACATAAGACCACTTTTATACAACAACACATATATAAATGGCATGACAAATTTATAAAGAAGAAGGAATTCAAAACTGGAGATTGAGCCCTATTGGTTGACTCAAGGTTTAAAGACTTCAAAAGTAAGTTTACTACTAATTGGTTGGGACCATATGCAATTCAAAATGTGTTTAATAATGGTGTTGCAAAAATAAAAACAATTTATGAAACAAACATTTTATTTGTAGTCAATGGTCGTATCCTAAAGCTATATCATCAATGAATTTCTAGGGATGATTTTGTTTCAACTTTTTAGCATGCAAAGATGGACATTGTGGATAAAGGGGGTAATACCCCTCATCCACTTCCATTTTAGTTTATATTTCTAAAATAATGAGGTAACTCTGTTCCTTCTAGTGCTCATTAAACAACGAGAAGGACATCTATCAATTTTAGGTCTATTCCTTTATCTAGCTTTGATATATTAAATAACGGAAAAATAATTCTCTATTGTTTTCTTTAATTTTTTCACACTCTCTAAAATTGAAAATACTTGTGAGCATTAACCATCCTAAGCTTGAGAAAAATCCATAGGGTAGTAGTTGACTTTTCTTTAAGTTTTTCAAACTCTATAAAATTGAAAATATCGGCGAGCATTAACCATCCTGGGCTTAATAAAATTACATAGGATAGTGTTATAAATATATAAATAATATAGTTTGGTAATAGATGGCATCCACTCAGAGAAAGAGCCTCTCACTTTCAAAAACAATATGAAAACTGTTTTATATAAATACATAATTAAAAATGTTGTACATTCCTATAGACACATGAATTTATGAAAATATGTATTCTCAATCCTTGTAAAAACATAACTAAAATATTTTCCTGTAAAAACATTTAATTATAGGGATCTTTGAGCTTAAAGAAATTGCAATATTTATTGGAAGAAAGATCATCTTTTGTGACTAATTATCCTTCATACAAAACTGGATTAAAGAGAAATTTGCATTTGATATGAGTTGTGGAAATGTTAAGCGGTATTAATAAGAGAAATGAATCTTTTCATAATTCCTATAAATAGGGGAATATTCCTGTAGCTAGAGGAAGATTCTTGTAAAGAGAAGTTTAAACTCTTGCAAGAAAAATTAAGATTCCTGCGAGTAAAGTTTAAACTCCTACAAGAAAAATTTAGATTCATGTAAGTGAAGTCGAAACTCCTGTAAAGCCAAATTTCTACAATCAAGCAATGTTTCCCTGTAAAATCGGCCTCAAAGCAAGAAATGTTTGCAATAAAATGACATTTATCTCATCCTGACAACAAAAGTGAAAGTACCAACAAATATTATATTTTGTACTTCCTTGCAAAGGTAACAAATTTATTTACATTTAATTATTAAATTGAAAAGAATTTTAAACATGTGATTTTATTTTTAAAAAAATTCTCTTCCACTCCCCATAACCCATAATTATTGCCATGATTTGTGACTTTTTGTGTAATCATTTTATTGATAAATATGTGTCCACTATGAGTTATTACCCTTTAATGTCTAATGGCGTCAACCTACCTCATGATGATAAACCTGTTATAGGTAATGACTAAAAGAAATGACATTTGTACATTTGGTTACAAATATCATTTCTATCCAAAATCGATTTATTCATGCCATTACATGATATAATTCAAAGTGCCTTTCAATTTCAAAGTCTCATACAACTTAGTATCGCTACTTTGTAGCATACCCTATAGCCTCAAAACCAATTCTAAGTATTTTAACCAAAACTAAGAGTGAGAATGGTGGCTCTAGGCATGGTGCATATTGAACCATTTGGAATGTCTATCCTAGAACCTTTTCCAGCCTATAGAATAAAGTTTCACAAATATGGACTACTTCAATTATTTAAAAAGTTTTAGGGACATAATGATATCATCACAGAGAAATTTTATAGTACATTCAATGTACAAACAACAAGAGTTGGAAATATTACATTAACAATTTGGAGGAAACCCTAGATATGGTTACAGGGCTACCACAAATAGGTGAAAATTGATTTAAAGGGAAGATAATAGCGAAAGAAACAACTACATAGTTTTTTAGTACATCGCAGGGGAATGTCGAGTAGGCCAAAAGAGTGCTAAGACTATGCTTAAAAGACGCATGGGGTGATATCATTTATTTTATGCAAAATTACATGACCTATGACAGAAGGTACAATATTATATTCCTTTATCATATAAGATTACTGGAGCATGTTAAAAATAATACTACAAGGATAGATTTTCCATTATTTTTTCATAAAATCTTGTCGAAAATGGCAGTTAACTTTCAGAAGTGTCAAGAAAACAAAGAAAGATTCATGTATGATCATGGTTTGATTAAATTAATTACGATAGATAAATTGGCTAAAATGAATCAGACCTGAAGTGATTTCATACAAAGAAATCAATTTGGAATGGAAGAAGCATAGCCTCTTGAAAACCCTCATGAAATTAATCCAGACCCTAATGAAGAACAAATTGAGAGAAATGTACCAAAGAGACCAAATTTCATAGAAACAAGATAATTTAGAGCCACATAACCAAAATAAATTTGGAGAAAATATGGATGAATAACAAGGGTTACAAGAGAAACAAGGGGATCCAAAATGCCCACCATCCATTGAGGTTATTGGGTCTTCATCTACCAGTAAGAAAGTAAAACCAGCTCTAGTCGAGTGCAAACAATTGGTTGTAGGCTTACAATGAGAGAAATACAACTACTAAGAGAAACCTATGGAGATGAATACACTTATATAAAATCAAAGAGTCCTTCTAAAAAACCGAAAAATAAGGCCCAACTATTTTATGAAGAAGCTCTCAAGGAGGTACAAGCCAAACAAAATGAAGAGTTTCAAGAGGGAATTCTTAAGAACGTGCAAGATGAACAAACAGAAAAATTTTAAGAAGAAAAAGAAGTATACACTAGTGGATATTATACTACTAAAGAAGCCTTTGTGGAATCAAACCAAATACCTCAACATGAACCAGAGGAATACTCACTTCAAAGTCAGTCACCACAAGAAGAGCAAGAAGCAAATGGGGGGCAATCAACTTAACTAGTTGAAAAACAAGAAATCCCTAAAAGTCAAGTAAAGATGCTACTGAACAAATTGAAGAAAAGGAATAAGATAATTAAAGAGTTGAAACAAAATTTACATAAGGAAGAAATGGTTAATAAAACAATAAAGTTAGAGAATGAATTATTGAAGAATAGGGCTTATAGAAACGGAAAATTCCAAAATATGAAAAGAAAATGCAAATATTTATATCGAGAAAATCTCCATAGAATTCAAATTAATAAAAGGTCGGTAATAAGGATTAGGGTCTTGAAGGCAAAGTTGAAAGAAAAAGCTAGCAGAGCAAAACCCTCCAGCACTAATCTAAATCTTTTTATCCAAGCAGTTGGAGCAGTATAGGGCAACTGAGAAATCAAATTTTGATATATAGGCAAGGAAGAAAAACACCTCCAGCACTAATCTAAATCTTTTTATCCAAGCAGTTGGAGCAGTATAGGGCAACTGAGAAGTCAAATTCTGATATAGAGGCAAGGAAGAAATTTTTTTTTGACCATTCATCAAAATACTAGCCGAAGTATCCAATTTTGGTTGCATAGGGTCCTGCAAAAGATCGACTTGGGGACAATTTTGGGGTTCAATTCTCATATCCATGACCATCCCGTTTTTGACATCATATATTCATTTGAAGCGTCACTTTACACCTTTTTTTACCCATTTTTGGCGTTTAAAAAATGAGTATAAGGTAAAAAACATTTGCAATATTATCTTTTTGTTTTTAATCTTTAAATGTTTATAAAAAGATATTTTGTTACTAATAAGGATAAAAGGTTCACCAATTTGTTTCACATCAACAAAGGATTTGTATATTAGAAGAATTGGTCTAAGTGAAGGCAAGGATTTGTATATCAGAAGAATTGGTCTAAGTGAAGGCAAGGTATCGAATTGGGAAGAATATCCTAAAACTATCATCATTTTTCTTCAACAAATTCTAAAAACAGAATACACATTATAGTTTCAGTTGTCTTAAGTTAATTTATCATAAAAATATGGAATTGACCTTACTTTTGAGCAACTCTCTTGAGTAATTTTGGTTTGTATAAAAATAAATAAATGGTACATAGAGAGGTTAGAGAGAGAAAAGACATATTTATCCACACTCGGTTGTATCAAACATTGTTCTTCGAGTAAAATCACATGAATTTATGATATAGTTGCAGTAAATGTTTGAAATCTTTATGACAACAATTACGAGGTGGGCCCCTTGGTACTTGTTGCTTGTGTTGTGTTATATGTTTTTAAGCTTCGGTACGTGTTGCTTGTATTGTGTTATATGTTTTCAAACTTTCATATGGTTTGCCCTTATTTTTATTTAAAATTTGTGAGTTGTATGTTATGAACATTATGCTCTATTTCCTTGTAATCACTTACTATTTTCATGTAATCACATACTTTAAATTCATGTAATCACATACTTTAAATTCTTATAATTACTTAATGTTCTTATAATTGTATTTAAAACCTATTTTCATGTAATCACAAACTTTAAATTCTTATAATTACTTAATGTTCTTATAATTGTATTTAAAACTCTTACAATCCTATGTTTAATTTTTTGTAAATTGTATATTTAAAATTCTAGTGATCTTATAATCATAATAGGAATTTTCGTAATTTTTGTAGTAATTATTAAAATTTTTATAGCGATATTGTAATCACACAGGAATCTGTAGTAATTTCAAGATTTTTTTTAATAGTAATTTTGTAATTGGAAAGGATAGTATTCAGTTGTTGTAATGATATATTCTAGTTTTTCTAGTTATTATTCTATTTAGTTGTTATAATTATATATTCTAAATTTCTTGAGTTATTTTTTTAGGATTATGCTTCAAACCATTTAATTAATTAGATATTTATAATTTGATTTATGTTTTTGGAATAGAAAGAGTGATTGTAATTAGCATTTGCTTTTGAAACTCAGAACAATGATATTATTTAAATTTATTTTCAAAACAATTTTATTGAATTTGATGAACAAATAATTCAAATGGAGTATCTGAGATATATCAGTGTAATGGGAATCAATTCTAAGATTCAATTTTTATTTGTTAATTGTGAGATAAAAACATTTTCTTTTTTACTGTAAGCTCTCACTTGCATCTATTCTCTTTTCCAAAATATATACTACGCTACCAACTTTTTTGACTTGTTCAATCAACAAAATTATAGTAATCTAATAACCTTTCTTTCTTTCTTTTAATCATAAAAATTAAATATTAAAAACTCTCAATTAATGTTTTTGAATAGACATCAGTGATGTAAATGAACATGAATAGACATCAGTAATGTAAATGAAGATTAATAAGGGATGTAAATGAATATTAATGATTTCTATTTTGTTAAGAAAAATAATAATAATTAACTTAGAAATTTATATTTTTCAAATCAATGATTTAAACTATATAAATATTTTTGTCATACATCCATCCTCATACTTAAATATTCTTGAGGAAATGATGAATATAAGTACGAATCATTTAATTTGACATTTATTAACACACATGCACATTGATAAAAGATTGTATTTTAATTTGACATTGTTGCACTCCGTGCAGTCATGGATGACTTTTGTGATGGGCTTGGCGTAAGCGGGGCGCAAAGTATCACCAAAGGCGGCTACTTGACGACCCATTTCAGTGTTTAGGACAGATTTCCCAAGGTTCTAATTGGTCAAATAATATAACGTGCATTATTCATCTTTTCTCTGTTCAACATTTACAGCTACGTCTAGTCACCTCTTCTTATCTCATCCTCAAATTAATGAAGCAAACCACGCCAATCTCTCTATATAAATGGGGATCACTAATGCCCTTCCCACTTATAGTTGTAAGTATCGCTCTCTCTCAATCACTAAACAGAAGATCAGTGAGCACAAGTACGCCCGTTAACTATTATTTGCTGGCGGCATCTATTTTATCATATCATATCATGGCGTCCACACGAAATTTCCTGGTTATGCAAATTCTGTGCATCTGCGCAGGTATGTATCCCTCCACTAACTTTTCATTTTGCTCGTATTAGGTAATGGAGGTTCATTCAACTGCGTCGATGACGAATATATCGCTTCCCTTAAATTTGAGGTAACGTGGAAGTACATATTGTGTGGGCACTGCAGGTGTTATGCTTCTATCAATGCTACTATGCACCAATGCACAAGGGGGCCCGATAAGGGTAAAAAATTTCTCATCTCTTCCATTCCTTGCAGATAGATCCGTGGGTAACAATGATATTTGCTGGTTGAATCTATGACATTAATAACTATGTTTTGATTCGATATTTGTGATGTACTGTGCATGAATGTGCAGTGTTCCGATGTTTGCTTTGCTGTGTCATACACTACTTGCACTTCTTCGGGAAACCAACACCTCAAGCCCTACTGCAATTGTTGTTCTGCCCGAACAATCATACCCAAAGGGGGCAGCTGCACTCTGCATCTCACCAATGGCACCCAAGTTACTTGTACTAATTAGTTTTAGTGTACTGTGGGTATCAAGTGTGACTAAATAAATGGGAGAATAATAAGAATCGGATATGTGTGTTTTGATATCTGATTATGCTATTATAATAGCAGTGGAATAATTTCATGCATTTTTATATGTGTATGTTCTGTTATGAATAATAACAGGCGAGAAGAGGACATCCGCTTATCAATATGTATACGCACCTTTTCAATATTTACACGCATACTTTTAATGACAATAGTGTTGCATATATTACGACGGTAAATTATGTTTTCCATCGAACTGTTCACTTTTAACTAATAGAAGTAAGATTTTAATTAATATACCCAAATTCAACGTATTGCATACGTTTCATTTATTTATTTTCTAAAAGTCTTCTGTTCATAATTTTTTTGGTGACAAAGAAGTGTAATTAGTCTTTTCGAAGTTTAAACTCCGACGCGTTTCATACTTGTTACTATCATATGTGAACATGATTATAGGATGGAAATACATCGCTAACAAATTGCTGAAAGGATAGGAGCTTTGAACATGTATCAAATTTATTTGTATGAAAGAAATATTTTCTGAAAAATCACATTAAAGGAATTTTGTTAACGATTTTTAAATTAACTAGTGTGGTTCATCGTTAAGACAAGTTGAAAAATTTGAATATGGCTACATGTTAAATAGGGATAGCAAAACTTCCAATAGCTATGTTTGACTCGAAAACGGCTATATTAAATTATACTCTACAAACAACTATAATCTCCAGCTAGATTTGATTAGTCAAATTATTTAGTTAAAAT